>JAVYIG010007442.1:0-102082 GCA_035222895.1 Strongylocentrotus droebachiensis
CTCAATTATTATAATTTATTTGTGTGCAATACATTTTGAATGTTTCTTTCTTTTCTCTTAAAGCGACATAATCGAAATGTAACTTGTTATGCTGAAATAGTGGCGCTCCAATATTTTCTTCAGCATCGAGTCCTCCGGGATATATTTTGTCAAAGTTAGAGGGTAGGTTTGGAGTTGCAGTTTGGTTTTAGGGTATGGTCTAGTATTAGGTCCATGGTCGGGAATTCGGCTAGAGTATGACGTTTTTTGCATGGAGAAGTAATTGTCATATATATATATTAAATAAATTATATTGATCAATTTGCAATAATGTATGACACAATCGGCTCACTTTAGTTTCCTTGAAGACGCCAATAAGTTGACATTAACTGATCTATATTGACCTGATATGGTTATAGATATATATATATATATACCCATATATATATATATATATATATATATTAACGTGTGTGCGTGTGTGTGTGTGTGTGTGTGAGTGCGCGTGAGTTGATGGCAAATTGATGAATATAATTTATGTGTGTGTGCGTGTGTTTCTGTGAGGGAAGGGGCAGGGAGGAGCACGCATTGTACCGGAAAAAATAACCTCCCCATTTATTTAATTTTGTTTTAAATAAGTGAATAACATTTACAATTGACATATAAATTATGTTTAGGTACTTTGTTGTAAAGTTTTTATACTGCAAATGATTTTTTAATAGTAATTAATATTGAAAACGTTTATTTATTTTATTGAATTGTATGATTTTGTTTGTGTTACACATTTGGAGGATTGAGACAGAATTGCTAAAAATAAAAAAGTGAGTGTGTTGTATGTATGGATGTATGTGTGCTTATAAGAGAAGATCTGAACACATGTAGCACATGCAGGACCATTAACAGAAATATTGGAATTGGACATGTGACACGTGCGATCACTTTGCCACAGCGGAATGCAGGGAGATTTATAGCTCTGTTTTCTTTCTATAATACTTACATTCCACCTGTCCGCTAATGGCCCCGGTCACACATAGACGACGCACGGCCGGCGCATTGAAAATCGGAAAAAGTCGTGAGCCCAAGTTTTGTCAGGATTTGGGAGAAGCTAGCGAGCTGACACCGAAAGCTTAGCGTGTTGCTAGCGCGCTGCGCGTATACAAGGCGTGTGCTCCGCGTATATCTGGCGTCCTTTTGGCGTGTACATTCATGCGTCGAGCTCCGCGCACACTTTTGAGCATGCTCAACAAATCCCGACGCACACAGCGGATGACGACGAATGCATAGCGTTGGTCCAGCGTCGGTCCAGCGTTAGTTCAGCGCGCTCAACGAACGAGTAACGAAAGATGACGCACACCTAGCGAAGGACATCGCACTGGCCAAAATTGCAAATTTCCAATGCGCTGGCCGTGCGTCCCCCATGCGTCCCCTATGTGTGACCGGGCCTTTAAGCATGTGAACACGGGGGGCAGGTGAAGGAGCTGTTAGAAAGTTATGAGGTTTGATTTACCTGAATGTCATTTATTAAAGTCAGTACCTGCTCGACTGGTGATTTATCTCCAAAATCAAAACTGCATTGTCACTGAAATATAAACCGTATGTCGGAAGAGGAGATTCCTTATTCCAACAAATGAATATGTGAGGAGCTGTGCAATTGCCAAGATCTTTGAATGAAACGGAACCACGTTAATTGGTTATAACAAAATACTACCCACTGATACAATTACAATCACTCTCTTGTTTCAGCTTCGCAGTGATGACCCCAGTCATCTAATGGTAGGAAATGTTACCTGAAGAACATGGAGATCTGCACGTTTATGCCTGAAGTCATCTTCAAAGAGATAAATCATTTGAGAATAAACATTACTGATATTACCGGAACGTTGTCAATGACGTTCTTTTAAGGATTTTAGAAATTATATGTAGTGTGACTTTTTAAAGTTCAAGACAAACCCTACAAACGGAAACGATATATTAATGTCATTCAGAAACTGGATGTAAATGTGCACGTAGATAATATGTCAACAAACATTATGAGGACAAACTGAAAGTTTTGAAGATAAAAAAAGTCTTGCCAAGAAAACAAGCTCTTATCTTTCTATGTTTAAAGGGATCCGGTAACTTTGTCTTAGATTCTGAAACAAAATTCTGGATTTAGCTCATGATGCAATGATAATTATTAACCTTTAGGTCAGTCAGGAACCCCATGACTTTTACAGGCCGATCGCCTGTTTGATTATCAAGATATTTATGATTGGAATTACAAATTTTGAAAACCGTTCGCCTGACGGTTTTCATAACACTACAGTCTATTGGGGGAAAACGAGTATGGTAAAACCGGTCACTCAAAGATTTCTACTTTTTTTGAGGCACTTCTTGATCATTTTGAAGCGCAATTTTTTTAGGGCTTCAATATTACACCATATCACAGACACTGATAACAGGTAGGACCGTGTATCTCAGATTTAACATTGTTAAACGATCCCTTTAAAGATAAAGGTGAGTTCTGGTAATGCGATTGCATTGTGAAAGAAAAGGTGTGGAATGGATCAGAAAAAGCTGATCATGTAGCACGTAAGTATTGGTGTGCACTGCAAGGTTCTGGGGTCTTCAAAATCAGAATAAATTTGGCCCAGTCTTGGTAAAGTAACAAGCACTGTACACCGAAAGATGTATATGGGACTACACAAATGGTGACGGGGCTAGCTTACCTTGATTTCCTTATCTTTCTATGCTCATCACTCAGCCAGTATACATTTTCTTCCAAAAAAATTTGGCACATGACATTTATTTGTAATCTTGAACATTCAGTGTAAGTTTCTTTTGATTCTGTGAGAATTCATTTTCTTCTTTTACCAGAACTCAAGTTTATCTTTAAGAATATCGTAAATAGCATTGCAAGTACGTGACCTTCGCGGTTAAAGAAATCCGACGACGGAGGTAATTACCGATTATCACAGGCAACCAATAAATGTTACCATTTACAAGTGAAAACAAGACGAACATGTGTCCACAATCAAACTGGTCTAAATATTTTGTATCAACTTCTCACTTCACAAAAAACGACAGGAGCTATAACGTCAGACACGCGAGTAAATAGTTCTCGAGTATTTCGGTGTTTACGATAAATAACTTGGGTGATAAAGATGCTCTGGAGTCTGAATTTACGAGGATGTTTTCTATGAATCTCCTTTGCCGTTCTACATGTTCCGTTTTGGTTAGGACATTGGTATATACTCCATGGTTAACCAGCGTAGCGTACATTATTGATATGAAGTGTCAATACTAAACGAATCATGACAAAAGTGGTCTTAAAATATGTCCACTTTAAAAGAACAAAGTATGCCTACGTCTAGCATGAAAGGCGGTGTGGCATTGGAATTGTATGAAGTAGCTTCGTGGCAAATCTTCTTTCCAAAGACCAGTTCGGGTTTGGCACTTGTACAACATGGATCAGTCCCACTTTGTGCATGCCATATTTAAAGCAGGTGCTTCGTGAAGCCCTCTGCCCTTCTTAAAAGAAGACTTCTACCTGCTTAACGTAAAACATACAGTAGGTGCATAAATTAATGATTGTATAACTTCTATGCGCAAATAGTATCTTCAAAGTGGCTTACTTACTTTATATGGTGGCAGCGGTGGGATAAGACAAACCTAAAAGGATAGTGGATGCACGCAAGCCACGGATCAATTATCCACGCCCTGAAAATATGGGGAGGATGGGAAAACCAGGGACATGATCATTTCCTGGGCAAACTCAGCATTTACTCCCACCCGCGCAAGCTTTACCGTCTAAAAAAAACCTTTATTTCTAAATCCTGGTTTTATAGCATTTGTTTTCCTCAACGCAGTTATTTACTTACTTCAGCTTACAACTTTTCAAGGCTCAATATTTTGGGTATAACATGCAGATAAGCCAATGAGCTTACTTCAAATCTTCAGTCCATATTAGAAGGAGACAGCAGATTCCTTACATTGTTGGATGCTTTAATATCATCGTTAGTTTGTCCACTCCTGGCTGTTGTTGTACTTGTAATTGTTATTGGTGACAGCATTCCCTCTGGATCCAGGCCTCCAAGTTTTCTTAATTAACGGGGACATCGAATGCGTCCTGGATTACAAATTAATCCGTATTCAAGCTTGGGGAATGTGGAAATAAATCACACTTAATCTAATATGGCTTCCCTGGGGAAAATATCGTATTTGTTCCCTTTTTTCGTGAACCAAGAGAAACAAACGATGAACATGTATTTATCATGTCTATATTCCTCCTATTTTCCTCTTGGGCATGCACGAGGAATATGTATCTATATAATGAGCGACGGGTATCTATATATAGGATTTATTGAAATCAAATCAAATCACATCAAAAACCAAGAACAAACAGTCCGAAGACTGACACCTGTCTTAGGTATAATATTAAATGTAAATCAAGTATACATAATAAAATGGCAGTAAAGAATACATAAATAAGTTACATAAGCTAAGATATCAAATAACTATCATCACTGAATATTGTAAAAAGGACATATAAACATAACAATAACAACAGTATAAAGTATACATCCTACAAGTACATCAATAGAGGAATCTCGAGCTGTGCAATATGATATGGGTATGATATTATCCAGAGTTTCTCACAAATCATCCATTTTGCCGAGCGATAGCTTTGAATGTTTCATCGGCTTTGTCTGGTATATTATGGTATCAACGCTTTCCCGTTTCTTTCGGAGTTGAACCACATATCGTCTTCACATGAGAAATACTAAGTGACCTACGGAGAGTCTATTTGCCCAAAACCATTTGAAATTCTCTTACTGTCAAAACATTATATTATATGCACCATATTTGTACTTGTTTTAATACAGTTTGTAGTTTAATTCCAGGCGCGGATCTACGGGGGGGGGGGTTAGGGGGTTTAAACCCCCCCTTGGGCGGCCCCCCCCCCCCAAAAAAAAAAAAAAGGAAAAAAAAAAGAAGAAAAAAGAAAAAAAAAAAAGAAAAAAGAACGCACGCTGGAGAGAAACCCTTTCAAGTGCAAATATTGTGAGAAGATATTCAACTCATCTGGTAACTTAACCAAACACATGATAACTCTGGATATAACTGTGTATTTAACTGTTACTTGATTTAAAAAGACGTTATCATGCACTGCTTTTTATGGTCTCCATTGTGTTAATAGATGCCAGGAAAACATCACTTACGGGGTTCAAATAAACACCCGAAAAAAAATCGGCTCGCCGCTTCGCGGCTCGTGGACGATGCTCCGCATCGTCATTATTTTGGTAAAACCCCCCCCTTAGCAAAAAGCTAGATCCGCCCCTGAATTCAGTGTGTTCTTCACCTGAAGAGGGAAGTGGGACCTCAAACAAAAATCGTTTACTTTATCAATAAACATGATTTGTCAATATCAATTAAACTCGCAAAGTCTCTTCATGATATATATGTGTATACACTATACACATCATATTTTGAAATAATGCATTTTTATGCCAACTTGGTAATTCTGATTCTGAGTTTTCGAGGGATTCCCCGAAAAAATAATTATTTAGCGAACTATTGTTTAACATCTACGGAAGATTGCTCATCTTCGTTACATTAACCCTACTGGAACCGGGTGGTGCCTGTATTAAGCCAATGGGGAACATGAGAATTCAGTAGCCAATGGGTTAAAAATAAGGAATTCAGTTGGGAGTGTCGCAGATATTAACATCATACCTGTCTCTCTCGTTTTAGATATCTTGTGTCACTTCAAGTTTAATGCAATTTAGATCATCATGCACTTATACGTGTATTTTCATTTTCCACGTCCATTCATGACACACATCTAGGGATCCGGTAACTTTGTCTCAGATTCTGAAACAAAATCCTGGATTTAGCTCATGCTGCAATGATAATTATAAACCTATAGGTCAGTTAGGAACCCCATGACTTTTACAAGTCGATCGCCTGTCTGATTCTCAAGATATTTATGATTGGAAATCGATACCAAATTGTGAGTTTCCTAACGGTTTTCATAACACTATAGGCTATTGAAGAAAACGAGTATGGTAAAACCGGTCACTCAAAGATTTTTAATTTGTTGAGGCACTTCTTGATATTTTGAAGCGCGATTTTTTAATGGCTTCAATATTACACCATATCACAGACACTGATAACACGTAGGGTTGTGCATTTCAGATTTAACATTGTTAAACGATGCTTTTTTAAAGAAAAAAATATGGATAGAACTGCTTTCCTTACTGTCTGCACACTTCAATTGGCTGCCATCTAAACTGCATTTTGATGCGACCATACACCTAGAGAAATAGCCACTTTGACTGGTGACCTTCCAGATAGGTCAAATATGAGGCAAAATTCACTGCACGCCACAAAAGTTTTTTTTTAAATATAAAAATCACAACGCCCACGATGAAACCGTCGGGAATGAGATCATGACATCATCTTCCGACTCACCAAGTGGAAGAATGCCCACAGCAATCTTTTAAGTGGGTCCATTTATGCCAGCATTGGAAAACCCATCTTCAGGATATGATCATTGGATAACTTTTACCCTTCATGCGATATTGTTACGACCTATCAGAGATCATAGAAATTGCGCACAAGTTGATTTGAAGTATTATTTCTTGTTCTTTTTTTTTCTAAATCACGTGTTCCACCAAAGCGATTCCAGGTATTTTGTCTAATGCCACTGTCAAATTCACGTTAGATAATATTAGACTACGTCAGTTCAACGCCCTTGTACAATGTACATGCCACACTTTGACTTTAAAATAAAATAACACAAGGGTGAGATGTTGTTCCTCAGTGTTTGAAATCATTCTTAGACAATATGACATGATTAGCACAATCAAAAGAAAGCATGAGGTAAAATTGAAAAGTGATCAGAGAACTTCGTTGTTTTTGACCCCTCAGTTTCTAATTACTTCACTTAATGTAGATGTCTCACAACGGCTCTTGACACAATCTTGCTGCTTGCCAGAAAAAAAAATGTTTACTCACACACACATATACATACATATATCATTACTATGTATGTATTAAGTGGTAAGATATTGGTCAATGAAAAGGATCACTGAATAAGACTTATCAAAAGGCATACAAAGCATAAATAGATATTATGCTCCAAATAGCATGAATCGCTTTTCAGTGTCAATCAAATGCTATCCAATAGATATTATATATATGGGTGTGCATGTGTGTGTGGGTGTGTATTATCATAAAGCAAACATTCACATCCAAATGGTGCATTTCCATTCTTAATTAAGATATGTGTGTAATTGATTGATCACAAATGTCATGCGCAGTGTTTGACGTTATGTTTGGTGATCAAACGCCCGAAAGGTTATAGGTCCTTAAATAAAACAATTTCCTTGTGGTGTTCTGAATGTTCTAGTTATGAATTGTGAGGGGAGTGGTAAATACTACCGGTGAAAACTACTACGTAACCCCTTGTTCTGTTAATGGCGGGAAATAAATTCTCTATGAGTAATACGAAACTTGGACGGAACGTTCAAGACTGATATTAAATGACCTGGAGAACGGCTATCCAAGAACTTCTATATACTTTTGTTTAGTAAAGAAAATAATTAGACAAGCAAGTGCCAATCACGTCTCCCTTTTTGTCGTGATTGTGATGAAATGAGATGCAATTTTTGGCACGTTCTCATTACTTTGATTAAATTTTGCTGGTTCATACATAATTATATATCACCCATTTACTGCATGAAATGTAATTTTACTAGTTGAAATATCATTACTAGTATGTTTAGGATTCAAAATTAGCCTGAATTCATACAGGGTATCTGCAGTGGAATCAATAACTTCTCATCATTATAAATATAATTGAAGATTGCATATTAAGTCTTTTAAATGATTTTGCATTGAGACACAAAGGTTAGGAGGAAATGATTTATAGTGCTAGCTCATCCATGGTAAAATTGCCCTTTGAATTCGGCGGGGCTTATTCTAGTATTTAACTAGTCCAGACAATCATGTCGATAGCACGGGTTGATAATTAGTTCTTAACTTTAAAGTTCCATCTCATTTTAAAGGCATTTGTGAGACGTCTTGGTGCTTTATCATTCAATATACTGCCAACAACTAATTGTGTACACTGTACACATTTGATTAATATTAACTGTGTTTGTAGAGCATTAACCTCTTGGCGAGTTTTAATGCCATTTTTCACATTTTAGTGCATTGTTTGCAGACGAGATTAACCCAATATTCTATTTCTTCATTTGTTGGGCGAGGGCGTCAGAATGAGTTGGTGTGTTGAACTTTCTTCTCTTGTATGCAAAAAAATATTACACACTTTGGATTTTTCACTTCTTTAAAAGCTCATTTGCTTTTCTTTCTTATATATCATCCATTTATGCCGCATTTGTACACTTCATTGTTTTATTTAATTCTGGTATGAAATCTCAATTGTTTTTCTTAAAACAATGGGAGAAGAATCAACTGTAATAGAAGATCATTCAGTAAAACTCTTTTCAATTCATTTCAAATTAATTCAAAGTAGTTTTGTTTTAATAAGTTTGATGGTAAGCCATATATTTAACATTTCCCTTTCGCAGAATATTGAACTATATGTATATATATAGATTCATCGTTATATCATCTTTCATCTCCTTAAGGTCTTGCTTACCAGTGGCATTTGTCAACCTTTGCCTGTGACCGTTTTCTCATTTCGTTCTAATAATGTAGACGTAGAAGAGCAAGGGAAACGGACTCGGTTGGTATTTATAGTACTGCGAGACTATACAAAGAATTATATCTTGGAAGGGTCATGTTGTGTTTGATTTGCTAAAGTGACAATCATCGCGTCTCGCTGAATGAAATCACATCATTACCTTCTTCTTTGCTACAGCCGATGATAATATCAAAAGTTAGGTATGACGTTCGGAGAAATCATTTCCAATTTTTCGCTTTAAAAGATGACGTTTCAATTGCAGAGCAATTGATACGAAGTATATATAGATATAATGTACATAAACATGTATTTTCATCATTTAACTAGCAGTCGCCATCAGATGATTGTCATGCGAACAATTGATAGATCTTTTTTCTATTCTGAGCCGTTTGTAGATTTAAAAAACGAAACGCGGCGAATGATAACAATGACACTGTTTGTCATAGTTATAATACTTTGGATGTAAAGCGCTGCATATGTTTCGGTAATACATATAAGCATTCTATAAGATATTTATTCTGTATTGAAATATGTCACAATTTTATTTTATACTACCAATTTCATAAATATGGAGTCAACAATTAAATGGATTCGAATATCAATTTCGAATTTCGCATTATTCATATGTATGGACTTAATTTGAATGTGACAGGAAAAAAATATATTTAACAGATTATGATGGTTTAATTTTTCTTTTATTCATGAACAACTTGAGGATAGTTTACACAATGGAGTCTATTTTTGTCCGTCCCGATGTCATGTGAAACAAGATGTATTATTACACACATCACCTTTAAAAAACGGAAGGATGACAAATAACAGTAAAAGGACAGACAATCACAGCGTTGATCATACAGCTTATTGGTTTATGAAACAAATGCTAGAATGTTCAATCATTTTGCTCTAAGTCTCGTGTAACAGGTATCCCCGTTTCCGCCCAGCCCTTTCCTCTATCTCCCCTCCCTTCGTAGCCCCTCCCTCCATCGCGGCGTCCCGTAAAAGAGCAACCAAGCAACAGGTAGGATGAAGTTTGCACCCGCCCTTTATCCCCATCTACCAGTTCTCTTTCCATCTCCTGCCGTCATCCTTTGACATTCTCTCCTCTCATTCAATAAATCAACGTCGTGCCCCAGCCATCGGCTGATATGAAAATACGCACACGCTCCGCTCCCATCGGATTTGATTAATTCCAATCCATCGTTGAGAATCCCTCTCATTTCTTTGCTCCCCTAATGCCATTATTTTGATTAATGACATTAGTGGCAGTCCCACGTGGTCGTCCAGCAGGAAGGCAGGACTGGTCGCCGTGATTATTTCCGTAAATGACATTGAACTATTATGTCGCGGCAGATCAGATCATCGTTTTACATGGATGATAATTTTACCCCATTCGCCTTTGCCCTTCTAGTCCTCTCTATCTCTCCCCTACCCTTCATTTATTTCATCATTTATTGATTATGCCTTTTCCTGTGTGTGCGGCTCAGCATGTGATTGGAAGTGTGCGTATGCTCAAGTGTGTGAGTATATTTCACGTCCGGGCTTCACATGCGAAACGGCGCCCCAGCCGAAACGGCGAGGGGTTCAAAGCACTACAAGCGCAACTCAGACCTATGATGCAGCGGCGGATTGTTACTTTTGCCTTTCCGCCAAGGATGACGTCACCAGATCAATGACGTCACAATCGTACCTGGGATTGCGAGCAGTGAAAGATGCACCGCTATTTCGAGCAGAAAGAATATCACCTTCTGCGCGAAGGACACTGTTCGTTTGGAGAGGAAATAGCTCCCGACGGATTTATGAGCAACGGGTCCGCCGTACGCAGCAACCCTGCGAAATATTTTCGAGTAACAGGAGATCGAGAGAATGCAGATGCTTCTACTTCAAAGTTTAACGATGTGATCTTATCCCTAACTCCAGCAACAAAAAGACGAAAATAGTAGGATCATGTACTCCTGCTCTATGACCTGTCTAGCCTTATAAATAAAGCGTCTTATATCTAAATAAAGACTCACAATCATGTATCTAGATGGTTTGGCAAAGAGAATAATTCAACAGTCCAGTAAACGATGCAATGACTTGAAAAGTTATGATAAAAATGTCTTGGAACTTCTAGTGAGGGTTTTCAGGGTAATTTTCTTATCCAGGGTGTACTTTTTGAAAACAGCTTCGGCACATTGATCAAAAGAATATTTTAGAATTAAAAAAAAGCGAAAAGTAAAAACCTATTTTGTTTTGTTCGAGGTTTGTGGAGGTGAGAGTAGGTGGTTATCAGTGCGTTTTGTGGGGGCTACGATAACAGAGTACGGGTTTATATTACTTTAAAATTAAAAAAAAAGTAACTTCCTGCTTCTTCATCTTTTCGAGCCTTAAAAATATTGCAGAAAGAACAAGTATTGCAGGATTTAAATATCATAGGTTAGTGACTATTTTGCTTTCCCCTAATGCCAGCGCTAAAAAGGTTAAGTACCATCTCCTCAAGCAAAATTCAAGATTTTTAGCATATCCCATCATCCAAAAGATAACTATTCATATCAAGGGATTACTATTCGTCACCTTAATGTGATTATTCCTTCCTACTATTATACGTCAAAAAGATAATTAACAATATAGTTTAAGACAAAGGTAAATGTCACGTTCGTGATTTTATGACATTAATATAATTTCGGAATCACAAAGGAGCTCCCGGGAGTATAAATTCTCGAAATTACCCTTTTGCATCCGAATTTTAATAAAAAGTGGGATAAGATTTCTTTCCAAGAAAGTTTAAGGATCAGTTCAGGGATTCATCTGGAAGTTAATAATGGTAAGATTTCTCTTGCACTAGTTGGACCCAAGCAAAACACAGAAATAAATTCTAACAAGAAATAAAATATCCCACTGCTCGGTAGTATAATAGTGATATTATGTACTTCTTTGTTTCACTTCTTCTTTTTTTTTTGGGGGGGGGGGAGGGGTGATGCCTGGGGTACCCAAATCAAAACGTGCACGCCATACAACATGCATTATGATAAACTCTAGTATTTTCCCCTCCTGAGGCCAGGGTCTAGCTAGATACGCCACTGACGTGGATACATTCCCAGACCTACCCAAAAAGTACATTATACTCCCCCTAGTGTTAACCCGTCCTTCTTCACTATACAATACGATGGAGCAAGTATGTGGTGCCCCGATCTAATAATAAGTCGTGGGTTTTTTCTTATATTATTCTCTTTTTTATTGAAAGATGAAGGCTTCAATCTTAAAAATAAAATGGATAAAAGATTAATGACAACATGATATCATAGATTCTCTACTTTAATTGTTGAGAGAGAAAAAAATGAAGCTGAGGGTAAACGTTTGGCTAGCATTAATGAATTTATTACATTTCTTCTTTCCCCTTAACATGAATGAACATAACCCTCGAAATGTACAGATGTTGCTGTCAATATTTGTGTAATAAAAAAAAGAATTTATTGCAAACTTTACTTCGTACATATCAATTGTTAGGCATAATTGATATGTCTCCCCATCTTTCTTTAATCTTCTTCCGGCTCTCACTCTTTTCACCCACACACATAAATACTCACAAACGCTTTGCCCCTACACGTGCGCAAGCTCACTCCGCCCACCACCCGCGCACTTATTTATGCACACATGGCGGAGGGCAAGACAGACAGCCAGACAAATATTCGTAGGTATTATATACCTCACTTTAGAAATCCAGCCATCTGATTGGTCGAAATTGGAGTCGTGATTTTAGCCATTCCCGTAAAATGCCAAAACCGGTCAATAGTCTTGAAAAAAGCCAGATTATTGACCGGTTTTGGCATTTTACGTATATGCGTGCAATCTCAATGGGAAGGATTTTAGCACACAAACTCGAGTGGTGCGCGATCAGACACCCTATTAAGACTAGGTCTCGACAGTGTAAACAAATTTGGTAGGTATTAGTATACATATATTGACTGCTTCGATGGGCACGGTTAAAAATATTGCCCATAATGATATCGAAGTTATACTGTGCAGTCTCGAGATCACCGAGGGGTTATAGTTTTAATCGTAACTCGAAAAAATAAGCAGTAATTATTTTGTATATATCCCACATCCCAAGCTTCAATGCTTAAAAAGGGACGTGTTAACAAAATAGGCCTCCTAAAGTGTATTTATCTAGAGTCAAAGAAAATTTACCCTTCTAATAGCATTGCGCATGTCTCACCGCCCGTATCCATTGTTAACTGTGTACTTTTATTTTACGCGCAAGTAGAGATATACCGGTCAATATTTTTCGCTATACTGCCCAGCAGTCAGTAGCGAATTTCATGTCTGCAGTTTTGACCAATCATTGGGCTGTGATATTCATATGCGGTATATAGTAGATATCAGTAGACTTACTAATGTGTAGGTATTACATGATTTATTATCCACAAATGATCGAACATTAAAGTCATGATGATATTCCCTGTAAAAGTAACGTATATTTTACTCAAAGTAAGGAGAATTTGCAAAATGCCAGCTAGACTTCACTTTCATACCATTCAATTGTTTTTACTCATTATTTTGGGATGTATTCCTTTCTCATTGGTGTACAGCGAAACGTATCCAAACAATACCGCCTGACGCCCTCTCTCTACCTTCATATACATAGCTGACGTCCAGTTAAATGTTCATTTCGCGGATGGTGTGTCCGGTTACACAAATTATCGTGGATTCGACAACTTAAAGGGAAATTTGGGTTCTGGTTGAGGTTGACATAAAACGTGGGCTTTGTCATTGTTTTTATTTTAGTTTGGAAGATATCGTGAAATAAACATCCTCTGGAAGGGAAGTTCTTCAAGTGGCATCGAAATAGGACAATAGTTGAAATGTTTGGAGCAAACGATCATGCCACACGTGGGCGCGCGTGTGTATGTGTATATGCAGTCTCGTATACACATTTGTGTGTGTAGCATGTGATAATTTCTATGGCTCTTACCCCAATAGTATAAATGAATATGCACTACATTAGCAACCGCTCCATAACAATCAAGTAATTGTTTGACCATAATCGAAATATAGGCTTTCTTATCTGCCCTAGTTTCAAATGTTTTATGATAGGAAAATGTCTCTCTTCTGATTAATACTGATGAATTATTTTGAGCTAGATGTTGAAGCCTCACGTCAAATTGAAACCCCTTCATTCTGATTCACGTCACAGCATTATCAGTGACTGCTAACCGAAAATATGGTTGGCCCCTTATAAGCCCAAAGCAGAATTATGAGAGATGTAGACATGAAATGACGAACATCTGCTTTTTTTAAAGCACGAACGATGTTGTGCCCATGAATAATAAAATCTGTCCCGTACTTATGTCTGTATGTACAAATTTAGCTGTATTAGCTTTATCAATAAGCAAACTATTACAGATAGTAACACAAGTTACAACAGTTCCCATTTTAGCTGCATGGTTTGATAACAAAAACCACGACAGTTTGTATTAGGTACTGTTACAGAATTGTTATAAAATATACTATTTTCCGAGGCATATACGTGTGGGTGTGTCAACGAATATATATCGGCACAATATCATGAACCTGTCGATCGATTAATCAATGTTATTCGCTGTTGGCAAATCGTTTTTTTTTTTCCTTCTTCTTATTTCATCTTCTTCCTGTTTTGGGCATTTTGTTTTCTTCAACAAATTCAAATTTCATGTGAGGAAGAGGGGTGGAGGCTTTTCTAACCCTCCCATTAAAAGAACAACACTTTTAAAAAGGAATCTATCTGTTTCACGCGGAATGCGTCTCCATAAATACATCATTCCCTAGGCCCCACAAACAATTCCATTGAGAGGATCCAGGCGATAATTTTAAGAATGGAAAGTTAAAACTACGACAAAAGTTTGATACGTGTTCACCGTTAGGGGTTTCCCAAAAAGCATAATATTGTTACCTAAACTGTCTCTAGATTGCCAATACATTTTCATTATTTTGTCAAATCGGATCGATTTTAATTTAATTTCAACTTAGGTTTAACCCTAAAAGGCACGGAGGCAGAATCCCCCCTCAACGTACGCCACGATACATTTGGTTGTTACATTTTTGCGACGCACGCTTTCATGACTATATTGCCTAGAGTCTTATGCATCTCTTGATACCAATTATATAACAATTTCTACTGATGGCACACGTATTTACACTGTGCAAAATTGTCAATAGTTGATTAGCGATGATTGAACAATTGTGTTATATATATGGAATGTATGGACTTATTATTTAGGATAATCTCTCTCTGAATGCCGCTCCATGGCAGATATTCAAGGGGGTATAATTAACCTCCCTCGGCTTAGAGGGCAGCAAAATAATCCGGAATTTTTAGAATTAACATGTACGAGATTAGTGCATCCCACTTCCATTTCTGTTTCTGGAAATGGGAAATACACATCTAGCATCCGCGAGAGATATCACGTTTACCGACGGTCGGAATGGAATTAATTCTGAGAATATGAATCTCTTCTTACGGATGCTCTCGTATTGTATTGCGACACAACAGTTGTCGCAATAATCAGTACTATTTCAGCCGACGTGTCTACGAGTCGTGTAACTGTATAGATGACTTCAATAGTGTTGCTATTGACGGGTAATTTGAACAGATATCGGTTTAAGGTAAGGTGGAGTCAAAACATGACTATTCCTCCAAATATTATCGAGAGGTAAGACATGTCTAATTGTCATATGTCTGATCCTCATTTCCGCTTTACACTTGTATACGTTTTGAGTAGGAATCGTCAAATATTTATTTCTTTGGGAGAAAACAATGAGAAAAGGGAAGGTTTCTGTGCCCAAGATCAGTTGCGTCGGCGGCAAAGAGTACAGCGGATCAATGATAATCAAATACATCATGCGTGGGATGGATAGTTTTGTAACTAATTTTTGAGAAAGATGCCAGCAACAATATTGATTTAATAGGTGTAACTCCGGAGGGGAAACACTATTTGCATATTTGAATGCTACTGTCCCTTATTTCCAAGTACATTTGAAAGAATCTTGAGAAATATGCGCGTATCTGTTCTCCTGGAGGGAAACACAAAATGGTTTCAAACTTAATTGGTTTGTCGGTGATATGTAAAACGAGAATTCCTGTCTTTTGTTTTGCATCGTTATCTAACTGCGTTTACGAATGGCAAGAAATGTAAATGGCAATATGAGCTAAACGTTTAGGGGAAAATGTTTCATTTGATATCGACTTTTCTGAGGAATCTTCTCACTTGTAAACACTTCGGATTGTTTTTGGTGAAAACTAAATTTTCAAGCGTAGCATAGGTGAAAAACAAGATCCTATTACCCCGTCTATTCAGAAAATAATTAAGTTGATTAATTGAAGAAATGGGCCCTATATTTGGTGAGCTGTATTCGCTGAAATGAAGACGAAAACGGTGATTTTGCCTTATTCAATGTCTTTTTATTATTCCGATAGATTGCGAATTGCGAATCGCTAATTGTGTACACGTTTTTCTAACAGTGCAGTGCTATCGTTATGTTGCGTCCGGGGCACGTAGGCACATAATGTTGTTTTCTACCCAATGCGGTTAAAATCTATAAATGCAATTCATAAATAAGATATAATGATTACACCAAGAACACTTAATTATTTAACAGCTTGCAAACAGAGCTGGTACACCAGCAAATCGGCCCCATGTTTTACAGCAATACGGGTGTAAATGTTCATTTACGCCGTGTGATATTTCAACGTTGGATGTTTTTAAAAGACCGCGGTGACCACGATCCCATCTTCCTGGTGTTTGAAACTTATCCAATGATACAATTTAAAATTTGTATTCAATGTATGTGCGTGGAGACAGGTTGTCACTATTTTTTAGGTTTAAGTCCGATTTCCACCACGAAATTTAATGGTAATGACGACTTTCTTAACACTTGCCACAAGAAGAACTCGTATTTAGATCATCATGATGAGGGTGAACGTTCAATACGTGTTTCTGCTAAACGCATAAAAAGGTTTAAAAGGAAATGTCTTCAATGCCTGGCATGTAGATTCAAAGAGGGCTGTATAGGAATGGTCTTGATTACCAAAATGGCTCCTACCAACATTTTGTTTTTCTCTCTATCTCTCTCTTTTCTTTTTTCTTTTTGTCAATATGTGTGTTTCGTAGCTCTGCACAGCAAAGTTTAATTGAATAAAATAATGCGGGAGTGAGTGTACAGACGAAATCGCGCTCTCGCTATCCAGCCAGCCCACGCATTGAGGGGAGATAAAGGCATTGAATCGGAGGGACAGGCCGCACTTGACTGAGAACAACCAGAGAAAGATGTACCTCTCCGTAGGAGATACAGCCTGAAGATTTGATTTGGTCTGGGAGACAAGTTATTCTATGTCGCTAGACTCACGGAGCGGGTTTCTAACAAACGGCATGCTTACATTCCAGCTATTAAAGTAAGCAGCGGGAAGGCAGTTGAAGACAGCGTAATTCCACCTCGATTGGTCTTACTACTCCGCAATAACTTTAATCTTTAAAGTTTTAAAACTGTGCTGTATTGGTAGAGGTTGGTCGGTAACGATGTTCTAATTTACCTTTCCTTGTCTGGGCTATGTTATAATTCGTCTGATCACTCTTACAACTATTGCAGGTTTACTGACGATTGACACAGATCCGGGTGAATTGGCGCCGTTCCTGCGCCAGCCAGTTGCAGATTGAATTACCGTGATCCTCGGGGGAACTCGTTGACGAGGTGATGATGACGGATCACGTGAGCGGTGACGACGACGAGGCGATGTCTCGTCAGGAGCTGGAACATTCTCGGGTTCCGTGTTTTCACGCTCATTGTCGGTGTGATACCAAATTACCTAATCATGATGACCAGCACGCCAATCATCCACGGGCTCATCGACAACGTCGACATGAGCACCACGTCGTTCATCGTGAACCTCACCGGTACGATGACGACGGCGACGACCTCCACCACAACCACCATCACATTCACCATCACCACCATCACCATCACAATGAACTTCATTCGTCATCACTATCATCATCGGCGAGGAGGACGACGGCGAGATCTTTTCAAGCGGTAAGTTTCATGATAACGTCATAAACTCTCAAAGGTAGATTTCTTTAAAAAGTTTGCGATTACATTCATGTGTAGCATTGGTAGATCATTTCAAGAGCAGCTATGTAACATGTAACATCACCGATGTACTATCATACAGTTCTTTTAGGATAACTTTTCCGATATTTCCTTCTCCTTTAATGGTATGTGTTCTCTGGGGACGATTTATAATTAATTCATCCACGGACATTTCCCCTTAAACCGTAATTTACAGTTTCACAAGTTTACGTACGTTAATATTTATCAGTCATTAGCCATGTCACGCCAATTAGGTAGAAGGAATATTGTAAAGCAAACAATAGTGATATAATAAATTGTTCAATATCTTTGACTCGATATCAATCAAACATTGACATTTTGGAACATCTATTTAATCACGAAGAGGAAGTTAAATTACGGATGTTGCCTCATTTCACATTTGACCATACGTAGTCTTAAACTTAGACCCGTGCGGCTATCAACAACTACCCACATAACTTTGTCGGGGTTTTGGAGAGTTTTAATGAACATAATTTTAAAGGTATTTCAGAAAATGTTAGATATAAATAATAAGTGGGACATGCGTTTTATTTTTATATTTATCTTTAATGGCTTTGTTTTATGTAAAGAACACACAAATTAGACAAAAACATATATTTAATCACATTCGAGACTATCAAAGAGATAACCGGAACATGATGGATCAAAGTACAACATTGGAGGTCAAAATGAGCGCTTTCAAATAAAATGTCACATACATATTTAGAAATACCACTTACATATTTAGAAATACCTAAAACGAGAGTCTGATTTGATGCAAAGAATAGATTAAAAATGGGTCGTTTTAAGTGACTTCTTGATTGACGGTTACGATACTCTTTCATGTATCTGTTGTGAACAGAATGTATCATATTGTGTGCGTGTCATTGTTGTCGATTTGTGACGTGAGATCCATAAATATTTTATCTTTAGTCATCAGAAGAATAGCCAATTAAATATACGCTGTCTTCTCTTTTCTCTCCCTCTCTCTTTCTCTCTCTTTCTCTCTCCTTCTCTCTCCACTCATCTTATTTGTTTATACATCTATCTTCTTTTTTATTTTAATTTACGACATCGTTATTACCCTTCAACACCGCCTACACAAGGGCACTATTGATGCTACAAACAGTCCGTCTCCCACTCTCCCTCTCTCTCTATCTCCCTCTCTTTTATCCTCTTAAAATACTTTTTTTTTTCAAATTTCCACAATATTGATTACAACAATACTAAACTAATACGATTCATCATGAGGTAGCCGGGAAACAATATACAGATTAAATATTTCCTATATTTCCCCCTAATGGAGGAAATGAATAGAGTGAGCATCGGAGAATTGCAAAATGACTTGGAAGGAAGATCAAGGCGACACACATGTTTCTGGTTTCCATGGAAACCGACTGGAAAAAATGAATCGTTGGGAAGGTGAAGATGCATTCCATCGCCAGCGCGGGATTTGTTTATCGGTGACGAGTATAGGAGAGTGGGTATCACAATAGTATTGTCGAAACGATCAATATGTCCGCTGAAATCATCATCAGAATTTATTAGTTTGCGTGGTAGTGAAGTCTAACTGTCTTCGAGACACAGTGTCTGTCTATCTTGCTGTTTGATGACATGGTGGCTCAGGCTATTCTAGATTGCAATACCACCTCGAGAGGGCGCAAGTCGTCAAACCCGACTCCTGAAATTAGCCCGATTTGGATTTTAACTGTGAATACGAGCGAAGGGAATTTCCAATCACCCGTATCTCGCATTTTACGACAAATTACGTAACCGGAACGCAATTTTATATTACCACGATTTCGAAAGGCAATAAATAGGGTACTGAAACTGCCCTTTCCGTCGATTTCTCGAATGTCTTTGCGATCGTGTTTTAGGTATTACCTATATGGGCCAGGTACTCGCAATTACAGAAAATGATTGATATATTTTATTTCGCTTAAGGCATTTATAACCACATATATATATATACATTCAATATTCGGGTAGAAATTAGTAGGCGCATTAGAGGAAAAGATAAAAGTGCAATATCCGTAAGTCACCCCATGAGTAGATCCTCCTTTTATAAAAACATTTAATACAAAATTGAAAAATAAAATTGAAAATATTTCGTACAAATTTTGTCTACTAGCGGATAATGTGAAAGGGTTATTGGAGAAAAAAAATTAAAGCAAAATCGTAAGTTTAATGTGGGAAATTCAAGAACAATGACGTAATGCACAGTCGTCATTTAACATTGGAATAATGATGACATTTTTGTCCTGTTTCTATTTCATAATATATACCAGGTTAATTTAAGAACGAAAGGTAGAGAGTTCGATAAAAGTGGCAAATGAAAGTGAATGTAAATCACTGAAACGGAGCCAAAGCTTACTTTGCAAATTATCAATTAGATACAAACGGAAATAAGTATAGAAAACAATTATAGAAAATATCACTAACTGCGTCTTTGATGAAAATTTATTCAGCAGATTAATAGAGATTTGACTCTAGATATAACAGGTTTGGAATTTAAAAAAATAGGATTTGGTTTATCCCATATGCATTGATTACAGTTTTTCCTTCGATCAGAAGCAAGATGTTTGGATTTGAATTAGTCGTACTCAACTGTCTGGATTTGTTTGTGGCTCGCTCTCTATCTATATATATGTGTGTATTTCTCTCTCCTTCTCTCACTCCCTCCCTTCCCCCTCCCTCTCTCTCTCTCTCGGTTATTTAATATTTCTATTTCTCTTTAGTTTTAATTCAAATCACGAAGACTAGGATTTCCTTTAAACAGTTTTGAAGCGAAAAAGCAAATACAAACATTGTCTATCTACCAATGATTCATTCATTGATTTTTAATTCAATCTCACCGAGGCAAGCTAAGATGACGTATGCATTTAGGATAAAGTCTTGACTATTTAGTTTCCTCAGTTGGCAGGAAAATTGTGAGGTAGGCCTAGAGTCTGTAAATGTAGACTATGATCTCAAGATATTTGTGTCGTATTCAGGTATTGTATTGGCGAAGAATGTGTTTGTCTAAATAGAAAAACACTGGGTCAGCCCTAGGAATTCCTGAAATCGAACGGTGAAATTGTCATAACATATTCATAAAGATCACGAGACAAAATTGTGACAACAATTATACCGTGATATATCATTTTAGACGTGAAGGGTCACGTGGTAATTGAGCTATAGATGTTTCCCTATGTATGGTTCCTCATGCTGCATATAGGAAACCGATGGATAATAACGAAAAGTTGATGATTGTAATATTGAAACTATTGCAAAGTGCAATTATAATCGGACGAAAGAAGAATGAATATTATTTCTTTGAAATGATATTACCTTTCATGCCTTTTATAAGTACATGTTTATACGATAAACGACCTTTGCACGACGAAGGTTATTTTCATTATGTTAAAGAAAAACAATTCTAGACCGATAAAACCATGATTTGAAGAAAGAAAACTTCATATTCCATAGTGTGTGGAGGAAACACGTTACAATGTAACATTATTAGGCTATTATTATTATTAGCAATGATTCCTTAATTGATAATTCGTGGTAGTGTGGGAATGAGAAGGGAAGAGGATGCGGAGGATGAGTATCGGGAGGGGGTTGTAGTACTTAGTAGTAGTAGTGGTGAAATTACGATATATAAATGAATACATTAAATCAAATCCATTTCAATTAATCTATTTTTTTTTCTCTTGATTTTCTGTATAGAAAATACCTTAAAAATGATGATAATATATGTACTTCTGCTGCTACTACTACTACTACTACTACTACTAACACGTACACCACCACTACCAGCATCACCATCGCTACTATTATAGTCGTAGTGTTGATTATTCATTTCTGCATTGTATTTTCAAACATGCTTAATTCGTATACGTTAGTGTAACTGAAGAGAAATGGTTACATGCGCAATGCATTATGAATAATTAAATATCTTTATGCCCCTATTAAACGAATGAGAGAGTATTCCTGGATAACGTCACACATCATGAGCCTCATCATTCCCCAAGGTACATTACCATATAATATTTAAGTACGTTTTCCGCTGTCTTCCACTTTTATTTTTGCTCCATTTTTCTATCGCCAATCATGTCAGCTTTCTATACATGTTCTATGAATGATTAATACCCTCCGAGTTGCAGGAGTTTTAGATATACATGTTAAATGTATCTCAATGCTGTCCCATAAAATGTCCCTAAACCATTCCTCTCATCTTCTTTTTTTTTTGTCTCCGGCCATGTCACAAATCTATGAAATATCGATTCCCTTTAAAGGCACACTGTCCTACTTGTAGCTACTTGCTCCCTCTATATAGAAAACTTCCCAAATCGGTGCCTGTTGGTCCCCCATGATCCTCTTTTTCTTATGTTAAATGAGAGCTGAGTTAATGAGATAGCCACCTGTCACAATGACCTCGATGGCTCGCTGTGTGGTCTAATCCCTTCTAGCTGCAGTAGTAACGCCTACCTTTAAGTTGTAGGATCATCAGAGATACCTGCGAAATTTTATGTCAATATTTTGCCTTCAGAGCTTGGTTGGATACGGGGAGGACGACCCAGCAAAATTGAAATGGGATGTCTGTTTTATCGCTGGAGAATGGTTGGTATGTAAACCCCTTGGGGCCGCTCAGCACACCTGGACGCTCGTATTCACACAGGTGTATACGGGGCGGACCGGGGGCACCCACGGCTACCCGCCTTGCTATTGTTATTACAAATACAAACAGTCGGTAGGGGGCTAGGGGAGGGATGGAGTGCGGTGTTTTTGCTCCATTTCACAGATCATGAGGTGTCAGGTGTATCCTTAAAGGGCATATGCACACTAACTTAGGTATTCCGGATTTTCATATATTGGTATACCTATGTGACGATAAAGATTGAAACAAGAAATAAGTTAACGTAATTACTGAAAATTGCATTCGGGAAGCTTGCATTAAATTTGTTTTGATCATTATTTCATTTTATTTTTGTCATGGAAATATTGAGGATTATAACATTTGATAATCACATAATGATATTCCTCCTACCATAAATAAAATATGTTAAAAAGATAGGCAGTTCGCATTCTTTAGCCAGTAGGCAGCTATTGGCGATGAACATAATTCTAATTAAGATCGGCGTGTTTAAGTTATAAAATATGTTCACCCCGAGCGATTTTTTATTTTATTTTGGGGATAAATGGTTAAGGCTTACTCATCCATAATAAGCATGTGACTTTATCTGGCCTTCTTGTAGTTACAGTATTTATCATTTTGGAATTTCCTGTCGCATTATGATGTAACTCAGGACCTCGCCCTCTTGTACCTAATCTTCAACAACAAACAACATGCATGAAGATATTAAATCAATGACATTACAGTTAGCATTATTTTGTTCATTTCACTCTTGTATATGGGCATGTACATGCTATTCTGTCCCATACATAACCAACCCACATCTAATATTTCAGTGTACCTGATGACTGTATCGGTCCGATAGCCCTACTGGAGATTGGATCAGGCAATACATCAAATACAAAATATTTCATTCCAAGTTATGCTCACAGTTATTTAATACAATTCAATAATACTTGGTAACGTATGAGAGATATACTTTGGTTTTACCCATAATAATTGCGTAACATCATAGTTATACTGCCAATCCGGCTCTACCACAGAGTATGTCCACCCGGTGTCACACTAATCTCAAACCGACTAATTCCATTTGGGGCAACGTAATGTTATAGTCGGTCAGGAACCTGTTTCATAAAACTTGATATCAATAACAAGTTACAATAATTTTCATATAAGGTAACGAAATCGTGGCATCTAGGACCCGTTTCACTAAACCTTTTTTCAATGACAAATGACAAAAATCAGTGACAAATCTGCTGATAACCAATCAGAAGCAAGGATTTCGGTAGCTTATAACAAAAAGTGTTATGATGACAAGTTTTGTGAAATGGGGCCCTGGTTGGCGGAGAGCAAACTTGGCATACCAATCTATCATTTGTTACTGACATCAAGTTTTATGAAACAGGTCCCTGGTGTCGCTTTGGTGTCGGTCACATTGGTGTGACCAAGGAGAGTGTATCTCCATGGTGTGACTGAGGTGACTGAGGTATAACAATGTTAAATCTGAGATACACGGCCCTACGTGTTATCAGTGTTTGTGATATGGTGTAATATTGAAGCCCTAAAAAAATTGCGCTTCAAAATGATCAAGAAGTGCCTCAAAAAAGTAAAAATCTTTGAGTGACCGGTTTTACCATACTCACTTTCCCCAATAGACTGTAGTGTTATGAAAACCGTCAGGCGAACGGTTTTCAAAATTTGTAATTCCAATCATAAATATCTTGATAATCAGACAGGCGATCGGCTTGTAAAAGTCATGGGTTTCCTGACTGACCTAAAGGTTTATAATTATCATTGCATCATGAGCTAAATCCAGAATTTTGTTTCAGAATCTGAGACAAAGTTACCGGATCCCTTTAATGCGAAGTGGGTCTTTAATGGGAACAGGATTACACATCATATAGGCCTCAATCGTGGTCTCTTTTTGAAACGCCAGGTATATTTCTGGGTCAGTGGGAGGGAGGCTCGTGGTATCAAGCTAGTCTGTCTAGGATACGAGTATGCTGTCATTTGTACGTTTCCGTGTCACGTACTGGAACTCGAAAACCGAGGTATATAAAAACAAGTGCAGTCTGGACGATATATGCTAATGAGAAACGCAGCATGTTGAACCTGTATAATACTCTACTGAATCATGATACTCCTGTGAATTGAAAATTGTGAATGTGTACAAGTAAAAGCCCAGTCATTCGTTGTGAAGGTCAACGGTGAAAATTATTTCATTTCATTTTCATTTCGTTTATTTCCAACAAAATAAATAAAGTACATGGGATTGCATTGTACATAGTAAAACGATGAAACTTAACAATATATTTGTAATTGGTCCACAGTGTACAATATGCATATAAAACAGGTTGGTCATGGAGGGGACTGCTGAAAAGCTGGGCTTGTAGATTGCAGCCCCCTATAACTTATAGTTGCAAAAATAGTATATCAATAATAAAGGAACGCACAAATACATGATAGCATAGTACCCCCCAAATCTTTGAAAATGAGATGTCCATATAGATGCTGATACGGATTAGTTTTACTGCCCAATAAATAAATGTAGTTAGGTTATGGGACCAACAGTGTTAACATGATTGCAAGGTCTTTCTAAATATGAACTGAAGGGCATTTGTATATCCAATGGAATTATGTTCAGATCACTTTAATACGTCATTGTAGTTTTCGTGAAAAAAATAACTCAAGGAAATTACTTTATTCAATAGAAATCGTGTTTGGGTCGCTAGATACGTCTTTGTAACTTTCACACGTTTCGCAGCTTGACGGGCAAGGCTGTTGCTATATTCGAGTATAAAATACATTATTTATAATATCTAGTACATGATATACTACATCATTAATATCATGATCAGAGAGTACGCGGTCATTCAAATTCGCATTAACGTTCATTTCAATATTGAATATAACGGTGACATTTAAAATGAAATGCTGTCGATTTTCGGCATCGGGAAACGCAACCGTTTTTAAGAGAAACAAGAAAAGCATCGAATAAGAGTTACCTTGTTTTCATTCTTGATCTGGATTGGTTTTTACAAGTGTACCAAGTGGGTTATCGTGTGATACATATGCTCCATAATCTAATCAATTTATATTCAACGGTATACGGGGTCATTGCCTGAGAGGTAGATATAGTCTGAATTCAAGAGATTTAGAGATTATCTCCCAAGCCTTGAGGATGCTGTCTATTGATTAAAAAATACTGCTCTATTCGTCTAAAGATACCAATCACTTTCTTGTTTAGTAATGGTTTTCCAGAATGGTCTCTTTTAAGCTCACGTCGTCATTTTACGCGTGAGTGTCGTAAGGTTTTGGTGAATAGCAGAGGTCTACGCTTGTAAATTGGAAATCCATCACAGATGTACTCTTTATCTTCATGACGAGTTCTATACCTGAGACAAGGGCGTATTTTTTGGATTAGCCTAAATGTTTCATGAAATTTCTCTTCATATGTCGACCTGTCCACTATAAAAGCATGTTTACTTCTCATAAAGAAGCCAATCTGTAGTGTCACAAAGAGTTATAAGACCTGTCTGAGAAACCATGTCATTAAAGATTAATAAATCGTAAAAACGCAAAAATACACAGACGTATCGAACCTAGGGCCTGACAATAATTACTCGCACATTGCTCTGATCCATACATTGTACTAAATGTAGTAACACACGTGTATTTATATTCGTTTGTTTACACCTATACACCCCGTCGTGCAGATAGTTGCAGCGTCTTGTTTGAGGCTACTCAATAAAATCGTGATAGAATCTTCAAATCTCAGGACTGGTTAAAAACTACTACATGTACTTGGAGAACTAGATACAAATATCTTCCTCGACTGCAATTTGAAGAGCAATTACACTATAAGTGTCCCGCAGAACAGCTGCACGGTGTGTGTACATAGGGGAAGTGTTAAAGGGAATGTGGGGGGGGGGGTAAAGGTACATTTGAGAAAAATATGGACATTCCTATATCATGTTGTTATATTCGTATTTAGAAAACACCAGCCTTGCAATGTAATGTAGAAGAAAAAAGAAGAAAATGTGTTGAAAATGTACTGACATTTCATATATAATGTTGCATTTAACCGAATGTTTTTCTCACTTTTGAGTGTTCACACGGGATAGTGCCATTAAACATGCATGCTATTTAACAATATTTATTTGTTGTTATTCACGTAATGCTTATGTATCGGTAGCCTACATTACGAAAATTTAATCACACAGTTCCTTTAATTGTATTCACTCAATTACATCGATAGTTCCTTTAATATGTCCCCCGTTGTTCTACGAACATTTCACAGCCCCTAATCATTGGTATTATGTTGATGTTGTTTTTTATTTTTATTTGTTGGGGGTGGGGTTATTTAGATGAAGATGCTGTCCACCAGGAATACTTTTAATGACATAGCAAGACATATAATGAAGAGGGATCCATCTTGGCGGGGGGGGGGGGTAAACTTAGACTGCCCAGTGTGACGTACACCACTTCAAGTTATACAGGTTTATTTCTAGGCCCTCCGGGGAAAGGGGGGGGGGCGTCCACCCATATGCTAAACATGCTACTAACAAATCGCATGGGTAATCTTAAATCTCGATTCCTCAACGATGTAGGTCGTGTCCGAGGCTGCATCCCTTCGGTTAACCCTCTGAATCCTAATACAACGTGTTCATTCCACGTTTCCTGGGTCGATAGGGTTAAAGTAAGAGCCCTTAATCATGTCAAAATGTGTCTTTGATTGAATAATGTTTGATAGGCCCGTCAGGAGCCGCAGTGCCTGGATGGATGATTGGTGAAAATTCACCCCCACTGATACGATATTATACGGCTATTACAATTGTAAACGATGCAGCCATATCACTTCACACGCGCGCCCTGAAAAAGGTTTGATCAAAGATAATGTTTAACACCTTAGAAGTCTCCCTAAATATGATGAAGTTAGGAAGAGTTGGCTACCTACCTAGGGGCTGATCTGAATTACAGATTTCGGAGTCAGACCAGGGACTTACAAGGCGAGAATTGCATTTACTTTAAAGTGAGTAATTAGGGTTTAAAAAATGTTGATCTGACATTATATTGCTCCGCTGACAGTTGCCCCGAGCTTTATGACCTCAAAGGTGTAGGGTTAGGGTTGGGGAGAGATAGGTTGAGGTTAGGTTTGTTTATATGGGTAGACTTGGTTCCATTGGCTTAGGACTTTTTTTTCGTCCAGAGTTGAATGTTAGGATTTGATTATTGTAGGAAATAGACCAAAGAGCAATGGTCGCAGGAGAATGTGTCTTGTATCCTCTGAAATAATCGTAGGGATCTTTCATGGAGGTTGTATATGTGGGGGGTTTATTATTGTTCATGTTAGACATAACACTACAATAATAACTACGGAAACCTCCAAACTTATCAATCTTTCCCAACGATATTTCGCTAACATAAAAAACCGTTCTTTTTGTTATTCATTCGGTATGTCATGTTACAATGTGTGTGACTAGCATTTGATCATAATTATAACGAAATAACATTTTAACACTCAGCGCCCGATGATAAATCCCAAATGTGCAATAACAAAGCTACTTATTCTTTAACTTATTTACAGTGTCAGTGACATGAAAAGATAACTACGGGGAAAACGCAACCTTTTGGGAAAAGAACTGTATAACAATCTGCGTGAGAATAAACTGTCGTATTTTACACCAAAGCAAAGCATTCGCATTCGCCTACCAGTTATGGAGGCGATGGGACGCGAATACAAGAAGTGTGAAATTCTCGTCTGAATGTTCACCTCTTTCGGCCGCCCCCGAATCACTCACACTTTCAGTCTAGAAATTGAAAGTGGGTCGGGTGAACGCTATCGCTAACGCTGAATGTGTCGTTTTGTTTTACAGTCAGGTGCGATTTCCAGGGGGGGGGGGCTTCGTGGTTTTAATTTCATCAGGCCGTTCACAGGTTCGGCGAGATTTCCAATAAGGAAACAAGATAATAACCTGATAGTTATTTCATTATTGACATGGGATACCGACGTACTCACAGATTGCAATATCTTTCAAATCCACAGCGCAAAAGAGTGACGGGGAATACCAAAACCGACGTGACTAAAGGAAGTTAAATTGTAATTTAGATCCTGAATCCAAATATATTATATTTCGATTATTCATTGCTTCACCAGAGAAGATTCAAAGATTACAACAGGTTTCAAGAGCGAGTATATTAAAAACTAGGAATCGGATTAAATTGCCTTTCGAGGTCTACCGAAAACTTAAAATCAACCATAAAGTACTTACAGACCACACCAGGTTATTGGTGCGAGTAATTAAAAACCAAGAATCGGATAAATTGCCTTTCGAGATCTACCGAAAACTTTACATCAACCTTAAAGTACTTAGAGATGACGACAGGTTATTACTGCGTGTAGGTTAAAAACTAGGAATGGTTCGAGGTCTACCAACAACGTTCTATCGACTTTAAAGTACTTAGAAATCACGGCAGGTTATTGGTGCTAGAAATCGGATAGATTGCCATTCGAGGTTTACCAACACATCACGGCAGGTAATTGATGCGAGTATATTTTAAAAAGAATTGCCTTTCGAGGTTTAAAAACTTGTCAGCGACTTAAAAGTACTGATGATATGACAGGGCAATGTACCCTTACCTGACCCACGCAATTGACCACATAAGTCTTCTCTCGATCCACGTCAACAGTACGAGTCAAGTGGAAGTACTACGCTTCTCCCGGTCCCTCGCATGTAAATTCTTTGAGTTTGAGGATTAAGGAACACGTGAGGCAGTTCCTGTTTTGGTCAAGAGATGAAAAAACCCACCTTTGACTGACTTTTACCTTTTTGGTACGTGCAATACCAACTATCACTAACTGTATACTTTATCCATGTAACCATGGTTTCGTAAAGTTAAGTTTTTAACTTGTTCAGGCCTTAGCGTCGAATAATCACGATTCATATGGTGTCTCGCATGTGAAAATTTTCAAATAGAGGATTTAGGGCCACATGAGACAGTTAAGTCAAGACAAAATGCTTTTTTACCATGACTTACAAATCTCTACCTTAATAATTTTACAACTTGACACTTTTTTCTGGAGAGACGGCCTATATTATACTTAAAAGAAAAACAATGAATAATCTTAATTTACATCATATCAACCAAAGATATAACTTCAGAATACTTTCAGCTATATTAAAATCTTTACAAATAGAACAGGTTTTCCTATGACACATGCAACCTGTGGGAAATCGGTATTTGAGCCAGTAGTTCCGTCCGGCATACCCATTGACAGTCTGAAGTCATATCATAGGGGAAAGGGTGTCATAATGAATGACTAATTTTCTGAATGGTAAAATAATCATTTCGCAACCGATGTGGGGCGATGTCCACTGTTAAAAATGTAATCCATATACTTTCTGAAATGTATACTGTATATAACATAACATGGATGTAACTGCCAAGAACCAAATCTCCACTTTAAACCGCTAACGCAGTAATTTGATAAAGTTGAAATCCTGATTGGTATTTCGATTTGCTAGCATTTCTACTCATTTGTTTGTCCCGTGGGCACCGTAACGTGCTGAATAATAAATAGATGATTTGATAGTGCGTAAATTTCATTATTTTTTGTGTAGGTTTTAATTTATTTATCGAGCTTATACAAGTCTTATGAGGGAATGAATAAGATGATATAAGCATAACCTTAATTAACTTTAAATGCGTCCAACAAACATGGCTCTCTGGAATTGCGTTAACTTCTAGAGACATTTCATTAGGGTTTTTATTTGTCACAAGGTTTCCATTTTTAAGTTCATCATCGTAGCCACAGCCCATAGTTACACTCTAAAAACTGTATTGTTAAATCACCATTTAAAAGGGCCGAGGAGTGACCACTCTTTCAAAATGTCAGATTGATACTTTTATCCTGCTATAATCAACCTTTATAATGTTGGATCCAGCATGTTTAAAGTGATAATCTACTATTTTGAAAAAGTGGTCACTCCTCGGCCCTTTCAAATGGTGATTTAACATTTCAGTTTTTAGAGTGTAGGTGTATCAAAACACACTTTTGAGCAATAATTTGAATATTCTTTGTGTTCGTTAAAGAAAGGGGAAAAAAGCATATCCGATCGGGCAGAGAGTTCAAGCACAACCGGACTACCGGTTACCCTCGTTAGGAGTTGTTTAACCACTACTTTGTTTGTTTGTTTTCGTTGCCCCCGCGTTTGGTTTGACACGTCCAATCAGGCCAAAATGTTGCAATTAAATCTTTAATGTTAGAAGGATGGCGTGCAATTTTACTATTAATTGATGTAAAAAGTGGGTAAATCGTATATTGAATTAATATATAATAATATTGAACTGGTGTGCTTGTACCGTTGTGAAATACTGCAAGGAAGAAGACAAAGTGATTTTAGCCTTTAAGGGGTCATTTTTTTGTATTCATTTGCCAGACCCGTTAACAAAATATCGTAAACATTTCTTATAAAAACGGTGTACATTGAAAAATTGAAAAAATGTATTTGTATATCTGTATTAGTATTTTAACTTGATTCCTTTACATTCTAAATTGTTCGTAACATTTTTATTTATATTTGCGTCATTACCTCAAGAAATTTGACATGAAATAGATCGCAATTACTTTTAAAAAAATCAGCCTAAGACAATTTCAAAAGTTTCGACCATCACCTATTGAAATGTGAGGCCGATACAACGACGTATTGGGACTATTGGGTGATCCATACATGATTTCTTTGAGATATACACCGATTCGGTTTGGGGGTTTTATGTACCTGCCCGCCGGTGGCGGCGCTATAACTGGGGGGCTTCTCCGATCCAGCTGACAGTACAGAGAGCTCGTGACGCCCCCAGTTATGGCGTCACCTTATGAGGGCGCACTTCCACCAGAAGTCGCCCGAATCGGTGTATAGAAAGGGCTATTTAAATTGCCCTTGAATTAATTGATTTTGGGGTTGAAAATTCTTTGCGATCGTGTTTACCCTGTTTTAAAGATAAAGACCAGTTCTGGTCATGCGATTGCATTGTGAAAGAAACGTTGTGGAATGGATCAGAACAGGTTGATCATCTAGCATATAAGTATTGGTGTGTACTACAAGGTTCTGGAATCATCAAAATGATAAGAAATGTGGCCCAGTCTTCGTAAAGTTACACGCACTGTACACAGAAAGATGTATATGGGACTACGCACACGTGCACGACACGTGTGTTTATCTCTCACACACCAACATATAAACTAATTTACCAAATATATCAATTAGTAGGCGGTTTCTCCGCAAAATTTGTATCATCATGTATTAGTCAAAACATACTCTTTCACATGATTGGTAATAAGAGCTTCCATTTTCATTTTTTGAAATAAGGGCGTTTCCAATACTAGTCTTTACCTTTAACACCGGAGGAAGATACTTTAATGAGCTGTGTAAAGAGAAAAGATCATCATCGAAAGGGTAAACAACATACCGATAAAAGTGTCGAAACTTTCTTTCGAAAAGAACTAATACCAACCAAAGACAGGAATCGCGTGCCGCTCCGTAAAGTACGTGGGCAATACCGATGTCCTGGGCTAACCTTGTCAAAAAACACCACGCTTCCGCAAATAACAAATAGCTCCGAAAATAGAAACGACACCTCATTCGTGACATCACGCGGTAAATGCAAGTCTGGTTGTCCGTTGCCATGGGGACGGGACGCCTTAATCGAGTTTGATTTCGCAGGGCAGGCGGGAAAATTGAGAATGGGTGAAATAGAGAGGAGGAAGTCAGAGAGAGAGAGAGGAAGGGAGAGGTGGAGGAGAGAAATAGTACTCGGGTTCCGGGTTCACCTGGGCCTGCGCGATGCCCGAGTAATTGATAAATATTCGCCGGTGCTATTTAGGAAGTGAGGTTGGAAATAGGTTCAGAGTCTAATTTTAAATGATGGACCTGTAATCAAGTGATAGCGTTGATGAAAACGAATGCCACCCCCCCCCCATATCGAAATCTACGACGGTGAAGATCCATGACATAAATTGACTCGATGTTTAATTTGTCGGCTGGTCGTATATGATGTCTCAGACTTTGCATATTTTGCATTTTTACGTTAGTTTTTCAGTCCTCTTTTCACTTTTTTTTCTTCTTCAAATCTTGAGGTACTGGTGACGTTTTAATCCCGATCCTATTCCAACTTCCTAAGTCTATTTGATAATTTGTCTTTATTCAGTTTCATCGGTAATTGCATAACATTTAATAGGTGATAAACAAACGTTGTATTTTTTTAATGCGGAATGTCGACCTGTAAATGGTTTTCGTCTTTGCTCCAATATATTATGGCCTTATCCCTTATCATCATTACTCATTATAATATCTAACAATAATGATAATAATAATAATAATAATAACAATAATAATAATAATAATAGTAATAATAATAATAGTAATAATACTAATGATAATAATAATAACAAATAAGTTATTATCATTATTATAAGTACGGTTACGACTTCCTTAATATGGGAGTTCAAATTGAGAAATTCCTACTAAATTCCGGAGCAGTTATGTCAAGCCTGGTAAAACAAAATCCCGGACGGATCTCCCCCAACATACCTCTAACATAATTGGATCATTGAACAATAAGGGAAATGCTAACGACGCAATCGTGTATTGTTCCTGTAAAAGAATGTCCAGTTAATCGGCACCCAGGTGAGGTTAACCATCATCCACTCGGTGACAAGACAATGGGATGTATTAGCAAAATAGCCTTGGAGGGTTTTTCGGAAGGCTAGCGGTATTTTACGAGACGTCACCAGTGTTTGGATTTTCCCGCTGTGCCTGACTGTTTAACATGGCAACCGACCATGTACTCCGTTTTTGTATAAGTAAAGGGTCCCGCCTCTCACCTGTCCTATTTTATAACGATCATCCCCATCGCTATAAGCTAAGCTCCACTAATATTTTTTTCGAATACGAAGGCGTCCTCCTTAGAGTTTTTGTCTAGACAATTACAAGTATTAGGGTTATTACAAGTACTGTACAGTATTAGGATTATTCATGCTAATGTTGATGGCTTTATATATGTCTGTTAGAGTTTGTTTAATTTGTTTTCGTTTTGTTTTTCATTCTTCCAGCAATTCTTAGTTAATACACTGTATCTTACTCTCGGGTGTCAAGTTATTATTTGAATATTTCATAATTTGACAATTGAGGATCCTTCCTTGGTTCCTCTAAATTTTGGTTTATATACAGCTGGGTGATGAACACTGAATATATGCGTTTTTCGTCCTTTTTTTTCTTCTCGATATTATTACTAAAAGGCATTCTTGTTACTATAACTTAGGCATTGACAAGGATTCCCTTAGGAAAGGGAAATTATTATTGTGGTTCGATTTGCGTTAAATTCTAGATCGATTACTTGTCGCTTTTTGTTAGGGTAATAATTTAGTTTGCAGGCGCAAGCCCTTGTGCGTAACAGTGTCTGCTCTACGAGACTAGGCTGACAGTATAATGTACTTTAGCTGCTCCTTATGTGACGTAGCCAGAGACTGGCAGAGCTAGGCTCTGCCTAAGGCTTCAAGAATTGTGATGAAGCATCAAATTATAGTCTGTGCCTGGAGACTGGTATTACGTTGGGCATTTCATCATGCCTTTCAGCTTCTCTCTCTCTTTCTCTCTCTTTATTTATCTCTCTCAATCTCTCACTCTACAGTCTGTCATTAGGGACTTTTAGATTTGCACGACGAGAACGTGGACTGCTCGTGTGACACCTTTTTAAGGCAATGTGACGTCACTGCCAGTGCCTTAAAAGGACCTCATATTGCCTTAAAAGGACGTCACTCGTAGCAGTCCACTATGTCGACGTGCGAATCTAAAAGTCCCTATTACCAGACGGTGTCTGCATACTCTATATACCTGGCAGAAAAAGAGGTCATTGCCATGCCAGCATGGTGGCAATTACCTGTTAAAGGGGTAGTCCACCCTGATATTAAGTTGCTTTTAATAGAAGCAGAAAATGAGACGAACACGTCGGTTAAAGTTTGAGCAAAAAATATATATAAAAATAAGAAAGTTATGAATTGCTAAAGGTGCGATCAATCAAACACAAACTGGCAACTCTGAAATGTATCTTGCAAGCTCCCCTTTCATTTGCCCTGTACTACAAAACTTCGAAAGTGTACATCTTCCTTTAAGTTTAATTTCAATCCAACATTCACCCTATATATAACTATTGCAAATATGTTATTATACAACCCTTGTACGAAACAATCTATTCCTTCATCAATAACTAAGAAAATGAAAGTTTATGAAATTGTCTGTACAGAGCAAATCGGAGTGGAGCTTGCATGATACATCACAGAGTTGCTAATTTGTGTTAATTTGTCTCAACTTCAAACAAATCATAATCGGCTACTCTTCTAAAAAAAAGGTCGATTAGCGCAGTTGATAGCGTCTCGGATACAATGGGCTTGACAAAAAATAAGCCTTTCAAACCTTTTTGCCACCCTTTCTTGGTCATATAAATAGATGTGTTCCATATAAACGTGTTTTATATTCATAGACTTATTTCTTTGGAAAAATAATTGGGTCGAGGATTATGATGACATCTGCGACAAAGGACGTATTATTTATATTAGTATAGAACAGCTCGCGTTATCCTTTGCAATCACCAGTTAATTAGCCAGTGTCTAAGTTACTTGTGACGCTATTATGTTACCATAGTGATTCGCCCGAAAGTACATTTTTTGTTTTAAATATCGAAAATATCATAAATATCTAGTTCTGCAATAATTATTTTATGATAACAAGCATGCAAAACATTTTCATTGATGAAATAACAAGGATCTAATTTAGAAGATATGGCCAACGCCCATATATACTACATGTAATGAAAGGTATTTGTAAGGCATTGACTCTGTGTACATGTAGTTCGTTTACCCGAAACACTTTTAGTCCCTTCAATATTCTAGATTTATTACAAGGCGAGTCCTTAAATGGATAGCTGGTAATAAGTTGTCCCTAATCCGCGAAGCCATTGAGAGCTGTGTAGCTGTCATTATCGAAGACGAAATCTGATATATAAGAATACACGAATAATCTTGTATTAGTATGATTAATTTTGTAAGTAATGCCAGGTTCTCCCTAATAAAAGAAATGGAAGCAGGATCTATTGTAATCGTAGAAAACATACTTTTACAGAAGAGAAGAATCTAGGAGGATATGTATTATAAGATCCACATTATTTTAAAAACAAATGGAATGGAAACAGTTTCAATTTAAATTGTCCTTTCCGTGACGTAATTGCTACGTTTGCAGTACTCTGGTTTTTCAAAATTAACGCGTTCAGATAATCTTACCTCAGTCATTCACCATATTTACTGGGTGTAACATTTTAGTTAAATTGTCCTTTCCGTGACGTAATTGCTAAGATTGCAGTACTTTTGTTTTTCATTATTAACGCGTTCAGATAATCTTACCTCGCCATTTACAACATTCACTGGGAATATAATGAGGGAAGCCTCACCAGCGTTTCTTCTTCTTCTAAAGGGCCCTGCAATTATTATTGCCCCATGTACCCATTTAAACCTGGATAGAGAGTGGAAAATATGGATCAATGTCTTGCCATATGACGTCAGTTCCAACCTGGGATTCGAACCCTCAACCCTTGGATTAAGAGTCAATAAACACCTGGCAAAATAACAAGGAAATATGTTGTTCATGTTGATAGGGCTAGTAAAGTAACTTAATCCAGAATGCATTGGTCACATGAAAATGCATCACAGTTTCTTGAAAGAGAATCAAGAACAAAATTTAAACGTCGATTAGGAGCATATAATTCTATCCAGCCAATTGTACCGAGAGGCAGGGTGGTTTATGAAGGGTTTTAAGTAACAGGGACAGGTTTTAAGTTTGGAATGACAGGTTTGAAAATCACATACAGGTACAATTTTTTTCTCAAACAATGTGTCCGAAATTCCAGAAGTAAAATTTGTTTGAAAATGTTTCAAGTATGGCTCCGATTGCACACGAGAGCATCTATGAAACCCAGAGCTTTACAAGGGACTTTGCGCGTCATTTATATCAGTTTTTACTCTTCCTAACAAGTCCAAGTTGCATTATAACATAACATGTTCATTTTGTTGGTGTTGACCATCCCGACTGTCAATTTTGGTGCAACGAGAAGATACCATGAGAGATTGTCTGGAAAACCGTCTTAGAAATATTGGATCATGAAATAGAATTTTCGTTTAATTCTTGATTCGCCCCAGGCAGTCTGTACCTGTTCGGCTTTCAGTAGTGTAGCGTGTAGACAGTGCTCTTTCTCTACACAAATTAAACTCAACTCGACATACCGGGTTGTCATTCGCTGCGCCCACGGCTAATGCTTTATCAAAGAAGTTCCGGGTCACGCAGGGTCAAGCCATTTATGACTGTCATCTCGCTCAAGCAGTTACTCAATTCTGTTCCCAAGCCTAGCCCCACTCTCCCTTTGCAACATTATAACCGTAAGCATGATATGTAATTAAACACACTTCTCAGTTTCCGCTTTGAGATTAAGCGGTGGAACTATGTAAAATCGTGTATCAATCCCTGTTGCACATGAAGTAGTTTGCAGGCCGAACGCCATTGTCAGTCGCTGTGCGTAATATTGTCTGTACTATGAGACTACAATCGGCTCTCTTCTTTCTGACACAGCCTGAAACTAAAATATCCAGGCTCTGCCCAAGGCTTTAAGAATTGTGGGAAAGTGTTAACTTAGAGTCTTTGCTTGTAGACTACAAACGAGGCGCCATTTTGGTTGCGTTATTACCTGCGCTAACGTGGCTACTATAACCTGCGAAGGATTGTATATACGCCAGTTTTTCAAATAATCTTTAATATCAAACACTATGGATTAAAAAGAGAGAGAATGAAGTCCATTACATGAATGTTCTTTTCTTCATTCTACATGTATATAGCCTAACGTCTGGTTATACGTTAACAAAAGGACAGTCGACCCCGGTTTTAATCTCCAAACACGACTTTGCAAGTGTAAAGAGCATAACCTATAGCGGTACATTTGCAAACATTGTAGGCGGATACAAAAGGGTTGTTTGGCGACTTGGCAGAGAGTGACGGCTCTCAAAGATGAGGAGGGATATAGAGAAGGATGAAAGACCACCTTGGTGGTATAAATACGTGGGATAAACTGGTCATGGAGAATGAAAACGTTCCCATTGCATAGTTCGATCTCCTACCAATATATTCTGTATTATTCTCGGGTACATCTAAAAGAAACGTCCATTGCTGTTGCAAACCGATGGACTAAAGACAATGTTCTATGTATCAACTGAGGCGGGCCATCTATGGTACATGTATTAGGTGATAATATTAATAGCAAAAATTCCATAGGATTGCGTAAATATTAACAAAATTGGGGGACTTTTATTTTGTTTTCCAAAACAAGTAATAATACAAACGTGTATGAGAACCGTATGCAGTCGCCAACATTTGTCACAATAATACACAATACACAAACCATCGAGAAGATGGTTACACGATAACACCTTTATGCGCTGTTTGGTATATACTGCAGGTCGCTAAGGCGACCACGACAGTGACAAAATGAGGGCTTATCCTGTCTGACTTAATAATTCATAAATGTTTCTGGAGATATCGAAGAAGAAAAAATTGATTCATTAACGTTCCTATCAGCTAATGCTTCAGTTCATTTTTATGCTCCTGGGAACAATAATATTCTGGAACCTCATTGCCAAATATGAGGCAAACTTCTTTGCCTGTGTAACTGAAAGTTACATAGGATCGAATCATTGATACAAGGTGACCCGTCTTTCACTGGCAGTGGTCACGGTGGGGACGGCTTGTTTTTTGTGTCATTATTTGGGATCCAGATAGTATCATCCATCGCACTTGTAAATCCGACTTGAAGATCAGAGATTGACCGAAGCGTTCCAATAGTCCTTTCTTTGACACGGGAGATAAACGGCTGGATCTCCCTGATGAGTTTTATAGCTGACAATGGCTTTGAAGTTATGTTGACTTACGTTCGCCCCACACGCCTACGGTCCGCTACAGGAAGATTGAAGTCCATCCTTCTTGGATTCATATGCGATTTTCAGATCTAAAAACTAAAGCATCGTATCATTTTCTTTAGCAACAATCTAGCAACAATAAACAAGTATTATGTTGTTTTTTGGGGGGTAGTTGTTTATGCAAGGGAACGGTACAAAATCACATATCACAGAAATCTTATAGGAAGTGTGTCCATAAAGATACTTGTTGATAAAGAGCAGATATAAGCATCCCTCTACACTATCGAAATTATCGATGTGCATTTTTAAACGTGCACGTAGAACACGTCAACGTTTCGTTTATGTTTCCATTATATATTTTCCCTGTTTGTGTACCTTGTTTGTGTACCTTGTATGTTACCATGGTTATTATGTTTGGACTTGCTTGTCATAGACCTTAATGGTATGTTCTTTTAATTATTCCATTTTACCTTACTTAAGGTGAGGCGAAATTTGCATATGTAGATGTTCTGTTGAATTAGTAACATGTTTCTAATGTTTATTTATTTTTGTTTCCTTCTCTCAAACCTTGTCTCCTCACCTTCCTCCCTCTTCAAAACTATTACCAATTTTCTTCCTCGCCCTCCTCTTGTCTTCTCTTGCTTTCTTTTTTCTCTGCCACCCCACCTCTCTTCTATTTCACAATATACAGGGCAGTCTGCATCGGCTTCTGACGCTTTTCGTATTCCTCCTCGCATGGGCAGCCGTCTGCGGAGCACCGAGAAGAACGGGCGACGGAAGTCTCTCGAGATACAGTCCTGAAACAGAGCACACGAACTCTTTATTTTTCGACGATGACTCTTCGCATTCAATGGCTGCGATATCAGCGGTTGAAACATTACGACAGACGCCGCCGGAATCTCCAGAGGCTGAAAACGCGAAGGACACTTCAGCAAATGCAGCAGCGGCGGAATCGGTGGCGGCGTCAGGGTCGTCGCCGTCGACGTTATTGAAAACGGGTAGCGAGCCAGCCATGCAGATGAACGCAAACGCCGTTCCGTCTCCGCTGGACTCTGTCAATATGATGCCAGGTGTATTCCCTGGATTTATGTCCCAGCGGGTCGTATTTTCCGCCGAGCGCCCTCAAACACCGCCCTGGCCCGGCGATCATTCATTCAAGCCGGAAGCCTTTGACGAAGAGGGCGATAGTGCTAATAAGACGGATGACTCGGAGGTCGCACATAGTAGACGACGTCGCTCGTCATCGGTCAGTGACTTGGAGGAGGTATGTGAGAGTACCAGTGGATGGGTGGTCAAAAAATGGGGTACAGACATGTATGGACAAAACGTGACCATCCTATCCGAGTTAATGACCGCTGGCAACATTCAGGTAACGCAGTGGTTTTACGAGACGGCGTGCGCGCGTCCACAAGGACTGCACGGCGTACAGAGGTGCTTAGGGATCGACAACAACAACTACGACTCGGTGTGCATGACAAAGTCGGCATGGGTCTACGCTATGATTCGAACAGCGAGAGGAGAGGAGGGGTGGACGTGGATTGCAATTAGCTCATCATGCAATTGTGCAGTCAGACAGTTGAGTCTCTTAGAACAAATAGGGCGCCGTAGTCGATTAACGAGGCTGTAAGGCTTTCGGTAGAAGCAAAACATGTGCTCTTTATTGCTTATCATTATTTATATTTAATGGTCTTAAGTTATTGAAAATGTATAATGTTATATTATTATTTTGGTTTATATACATGTTTAAAGGATCAAATGACACTTTTGCTGGCAAATCATTAACCAGTGATCGAAATGTCCTTGTAAATATGGATGACCAATTGGGACGTGCAACAATGCATTGAATATTATGTGCGTTGTTTGCAAAGTACAGAATTATAAATGTATTCTAAATTATTTGAATAAGAAGTATGTTGAATGTTATAATAGCGCTCATATCCACTATTAAGCAAGGTGCTCAAGGCGCTCCAATATTCCTCCGCCTGCTCTAGCTAGGCTACCGGTTTCGGTGCTCACAGCATTTAAGTGATTCTTTCCTACCAGTACCAAATGAATACCTGGGTGGAGAGTAAAAATATTGATTAATGTCTTTTCAAAGGACAAGAAGTGGGCCTTCTTGAATCAAAACGTAAACTACTCATGAAAGTAGTTCTTAACACAAATCAGGTTGAAGGGGGAGTAACGAGGATACTAACATACTGGAAGAAACAAGGTTGAAAGATATGCTTTCCAAAGGGCCGAACCCTCTTCGGGAAAAAGGGGGCCAAATATGTTAAACGATGGTGTTAAAAGGCACAAACTTGATCGATAATCTAATTATTTGTATCCCAGTTCATCTTGTTGGTTTTTGGTTCCTAACATTCCACGAAAAAAATTCCTAAAAATTAGTCGTTCTACCTCAAGATGTCATGTTTTTGCCTAGTTATGGTTGATTTTTCACAGGTTCAAAATTCTGAAAGTTCAAAATGTTAAAAAACATAAATTATTTCCTAAAGCAAGGTACATCAACCTCTAGATTTATGAGAATATGACATGTAACATTTTATTGAAACTGTAACTATAACATTCCGACGATTGTCCACAAACCTTCGAGATACTGATTCTTTTTTTTTTTAAATAAAAAGTTTTAGCAGCTCAGTCAGGACCCGATAAAACAGTGGTAACAACACTTGTTAATGTGTTTTGCAGTTTGACATGCCCGACACCCCCCCCCCCCCACCACCACCACTTCTCCGCCCCGACTTAAATTAATGAATTGAAATAATGACTGTCCTGATTCCTAAGGTTTACTAAATATTATAATCGGTTTGTCACGTCTATGAGGGCCGCTATATAACCTTTAACATGGTGTGTAGTTTTCATCAGGTTCCATCTAAGCATGTGCTGTGAACAATCAATCCATTTCGGAGGAATGTATTCTACCGAATTAGCAATATTCAGTGATAGTTTTAGGCAATGTTTCTTGGATAGCTTTGAAGCAAGGATCAATACCTCCGCCAACAGAAGGGCTTCGGAACTTTATCCATCAACTTTATCCGATCTGAATCATGTAAATGTTGATTATTACTTCGCAGATTTATATCTTTAAACATCATTTTTAAATTGTTATTTTAAACAAAATATGTTTTAAGGATAAAAGTGTCCGTTTTGAAAATTGGCATAATGGTGCATGCGACAAATTAAGCACGTACTGAAAGTAACAGGTTATGAACTTTGACAAATATATTTTGTCCTTATTACCAGAATTTTCATGTGATCAGATTTCCAGGAAGTTTGTCGTCGACGGTGCCAAAATCAGTTTTGATTTCAATTTAATCGATATCACAATCAGAAGCTCTTTTGTCTACTCAAATATGAGCGAGGAAATTGTAATATCCTTTCAACTTGGTTGTCAATAATCACTTTAGAACCACTTAAAATTATCTGATCATGTCTGCAAGAGTCATGTTGCTTTCATCATATCTGAACAGGAAGTTGTTATGCGAAGATACAGATTATGATTTTTGTTTTTAATCAGTTGTTGGGGGGGGGTACTCTTAACATGTAGTTTAAGCTTCTACCAACCTTAACATTCAGTGGACAAGCTTTCATCCAGTCCTGTGGACGAGGCAGGGGGCAACGAGCAACTGTGTGATGATAACTTGGCTTGAAAAAGCCCACATAAGTGGACGCAAGCTTTCCTACAAAATATTTAGGTCGATAGCAGCTTAAACTAAATGTTTGATAGAAACCACTTTTGAGAAAATTTATTCCTACATATCTTATATCGATATCGATAATACTAGTTACATTCGAAACCGCGTGAAGAAAAATATCTATGTCTCTATTCGTATAATCCTTTGACGATTGGCTCAATTACGTAAACTTGATGTTATCACAAATGTTGTGAAAAGAAGCTGTGTATTGGGGGACTATTCCAGCCGCTCCCGGTTTTATTCTTTCCTCATATTTGTAGATTATGAGAAAATAAGTATGACAATCTATTTTACATATTTTCGTGTAAAAATTTCTAGCATAATAATGTTTATGTAACCCTTTTTTGTTAATTATTAATATCAAACATGGAATTCCATGCGTGATATCATTCACACGATCGCAACTATTTTCGAAAGATCAATTAAATGGCAATTTCAAAACCAAATTTTATATCCAATATATATCATGCTCCAATTACGTAATGTGGCTTTGTTAGGTTCGTACATTTCAAAAGGTGGCGTACAGGGCCATTGCAATTGCCTTAGGTTGATTTTTCCGAGAATGGTTGTGGTCGTGTTCACTGCAAATGCGGCAAGTATTCAAAGATAATTATTATGAAAGTCTAGTATCAAATATCAATCCAGTCAGTGAACAAATAAGGGCGGGAAAAATCCAGCCAACTACGCCACTGGAAAAGGTATAATGCACGTTTTTAGCGTTCACACTTTGTATCCTTGCTACAATATTACCGAAACGTACCCAGTGGTGTTTGTTTTGTGTAGACAAATGGAATATTATAACAAAGGAGTTCGAAATGTATTAGATACCAACAAATTGATCGAATGACATGGGGAAAAAGAAAGAGTGGTGGATGTTACTCGTATCTTTCAAAGTAAATGAGCAGACAAGCAACTGATCATAGTCGTATTGTGTATATGAATTTTTAAAGTATAGGAATTATTTATTGACCAGTATCCTTCCTGTTTTATATAATTTATCTATTTATTGAATACCTCAGTATGAGGCTATGATATTCACAAGTTTTTCGATCGCACTAGCAGTGTCATGTATTCATGTGAATAATAATAATAATAATAATGCGATTGTACGAATCATGCTAACCGTCTAAACGCTGAGTCGTTAGAAAAATATAAAAATGAAGTATTTTACCCAATAAGATGTAATGATATTATACTATGCTATTGTCAGCAAGAAAATATTAAGATTGGCAAATAAAACTTCTCTCATTTCAATGTTATACGTACATTTTCATAGTGTCTTTTTTACCAAAGTTCGCGTTGAATATTGATAAACCGGTCTGTGTGAATGTTGGTGGTGAAATGAAAACGATGATAAATACAGCTACATTAATGTTGCGCACATAGCCATCTCAAGTGATGATCAAGGCGCCTACAAAGTACTGCTCTTACCATGGCTTTAGTCCAGCTGTCCAAAGGCGCTAAAAGTATTAAGAGCAATAAAGGTAACCTTTGACTAACGTGGGTGGATGGAGAGTGGCAAATGTAGAATAAAATGCCTTGCCAAAGGGCATTAATGGCCCCGCAGGACTCGAAAAACGGACCTTGGGATCCCTAATTTGATGACAAATGACTTGAATTAGATGAGGGTTTTTTAGTAGCCCAGACTTTTAAAAGTTTCTCTAAAGAATGTAATATTAAAATGTACATATATTATTTCTTTCAATAAAGAACAATAACATACCCATAAAAAAGGGACCTTTAATGATTTCTCCTAAGAATAAAATACAGTAGCAAATATCATTTGCTACTGTATTTTGAAAATTTTGAAATTTTGAAAATTGGGTGGATAGTGATTCTTTACAATTTTGATATATTTGGATGCCCTGTGGATGTATTATAAGCACTAGAAATTTTAGACCCTAAAATACTTCCGTTTTCGAGAAAAATTGAATATAAAAATTTACCGGTGCTCCCGGTAAATGTCGATAATTTTCAAATTGCACCTGCGGCCATATAGTCCTGTAGAAGTTTTTCAGACCCGGAAAAGTTGTTAAGTACAAGTTTTTTTTTTATATTTGTGTTCTAGATGGGTATTGAAGTAAATTCAGCTTGGTTGCCAGCTTGGCAACTTTGGGCAACTTTTTTAATAGCCATATTAGCATAATCATCTAATTAGCATATGTGCAATATGTATAATGTTGCTAATCTCAATCCAGGAAGCCTGAAAACATGGATAATACGACTTTTCAAGAGTTTTCTATGACAAGGAATTCATTTATGACACCAATTTTTATTTTTAAGTAATACAATTGTCTTAAATATCATAATTAGCACAATATGTACAATATATGGACTTCATTGTCATTGTTTATCTATAAAGCCTAAAAATGGTGCAATGCAACATTGTAAATCACTTTTGAAAGATTAATCATTAATTCATGAGAAGATATTCCATGTATATGTAGTATAATTAGCCTAATTAGCATAATAATGTAATTGGCATATATGTGCAATTTGTAATAATGTTGCTCATCTCAATCCAGGCAGCCTGAAAACATGGAATAAAACGACTTTTCAAGGGTTTTCTATGACGAGGAATTCATTTATGACACCAGTTTTTTTATTCCAAGTAATGCAATCGTCTTAAATAGCACAATGAGCATAATGAGCTAATTAGCATGTGTACACAATATATGGACTTCATTGTCATTGTTTATCTATAAAGCCTAAAAATGGTGCAATGCAACATTGTAAATCACTTTTGAAAGATTAATCATTAATTCATGAGAAGATATTCCATGTATATGTAGTATAATTAGCCTAATAAGCATAATTATCTAATCAGCATATATATGTGCAATTTGTGATAATGTTGCTAATCTCAATCCAGGAAGCCTGAAAACACGGATAATACGACTTTTCAAGGGTTTTCTATGACGAGGAATTCATTTATGACACCACTCTTTGATTCCAAGTTATGCAATTGTCTTAAATAGCACAATGAGCATTAATGAGCTAATAAGCATGTGTACAATATATGGACTTCATTGTCATTGTTTATCTATAAAGCCTAAAAATGGTGCAATGCAACATTGTAAATCACTTTTGAAAGACTAATTATTAATTCAAGAGAAGATATTCCATGTAGATGTAGTATAATTAGCCTAATTAGCATATATGTGCAATATGTAATAATGTTGCTAATCTTAATCCATCGGAAGCCTGAAAACATGGATAATATGACTTTTCCAGGAATTCTGCCACAAGCTTGAGCAACGTCGGGCTTGTACTCTCAATGGTTCTGGCTTTGGTAAACATAGACAGATCATAGTTCGCACTGTTGTATTCGACATCCCTGGCATATGTACGTACCTGTCTCACCACATCATCAATTCCATCATTATCATCTGCTTTAACCATCTTCAGTGTTTCCGACAGTCTCTCTAAATCCAATGACTGAAGCCCAACCATCAATGCGTATGATGACCCCGTCATTTCCTAGACATTTCATGAGGTTCGACAACATTGCCTTAAGACCAAGATAACCACCACATTGGACATACAATTTGTGAAGCTAAATAGAGTCCCAAATAATTGATATTCTACATATATGCTAATTAGGCTTATTAGTACAATAATTAAATATTAAGCCAATTGTATTACTTAAAAATAAAAACTGGTGTCACAACTGAATCCCTCGTCATGGAAAACCCTGAAAAAAGTCATATTATCCATGTTTTCAGTCTTCCTGGATTAAGATTAGCAACATTATTACATATGGCACATACAGTGTATATGCTAATTAGGCTAATTATACGACATCTACATGGAATATCTTCTAATGAATTAATGTGTAGTCTTTCAAAAGTGATTTACAATGTTGCATTGCACCATTTTTAGGCTTTATAGATAAACAATGACAATAAAGTCCATATATCGTACATATGTTAATTAGCTCATCATGCTATTTAAGACGATTGCATTACTCAAAAATAAATATTGATGTCATAAATGAATTCCTCGTCATGGAAAATCCTTGAAAAGTCACATTATCCATGTTTTCAGGCTGCCTGGATTAAGATTAGCAACATTATTACATACTGCACATATATGCTAATTAGATGATTATGCTAATTAGGCTAATTATACTACATATACATGGAATATCTTCTCATGAATTAATGATTAATCTTTCAAAAGTGATTTACAATGTTGCATTGCACCATTTTTAGGCTTTATAGATAAACAGTGACAATGAAGTCCATATATTGTACACATGCTAATTAGCTCATTATGCTCATTGTGCTATTTAAGAAAATTGCATTACTTGGAATCAAAAACTGGTGTCATAAATGAATTCCTCGTCATAAAAACACTTGAAAAATCGTATTATCCACGTTTTCAGGCTGCCTGGATTGAGATTAGCAACATTATTACATATTGCACATATATGCTAATTAGATTATTATGCTAATTAGGCTAATTATACTACATATACATGGAATATCTTCTCATGAATTAATGATTAATCTTTCAAAAGTGATTTACAATGTTGCATTGCACCATTTTTAGGCTTTATAGATAAACAGTGACAATGAAGTCCATATATTGTACACATGCTAATTAGCTCATTATGCTCATTGTGCTATTTAAGAAAATTGCATTACTTGGAATCAAAAACTGGTGTCATAAATGAATTCCTCGTCATAAAAACACTTGAAAAATCGTATTATCCATGTTTTCAGGCTGCCTGGATTGAGATTAGCAACATTATTACATATTGCACATATATGCTAATTAGATTATTATGCTAATTAGGCTAATTATACTACATATACATGGAATATCTTCTCATGAATTAATGATTAATCTTTCAAAAGTGATTTACAATGTTGCATTGCACCATTTTTAGGCTTTATAGATAAACAATGACACTGAAGTCCATATATTTTACATATTATGCTAATTATGCTATTTAAGACAATTGTATTACTTAAAAATAAAAATTGGTGTCATAAATGAATTCCTTGTGATATAGAACCCTTGAAAAGTCGTATTATCCATGTTTTCAGGCTTCCTGGATTGAGATTAGCAACATTATCACAAATTGCACATATGCTAATTAGATGATTATGCTAATATGGCTATTAAAAAAGTTGCCCAAGGTTGCCAAGCTGGCAACCAAGCTGAATTTACTTCAATACCCATCTAGAACACAAATCAACAAAAAAACCTTGTACTTATCAACTTTTCCAGGTCATGTACATGGTATATGGTACCGTCTACTGGACTATGGTAGATGCGACCATGAAAATCTCAGAATATGTAGTTGGGATATATAATTTTCAAACGGAAATAGCCAATTGACAATTTTAGTCAAGAAACATTGTTTTATAGCTAACCAACCATTGTTTTATAGCTAAATTAATATCTTGACCTCGAGAGGGAGCTATACAACATAAAAAGTTTATTATTTATAATTTCATAACTTTAGACTCGATTTCAACCGCGACAACGATCACTGAATATTGCAGGATCGCATATTCTTCCAATATGTTCATTTTTACCAAATTCATGACCCCATACCAAAACTTTGTATTACCTTTAACTGAATTAATAGGATACATACGTATAAGTAAAAAAATAAAGTGAATTTCCCCCTTCTCAACAAACTAATACACATTACTGTTGACGCTCGTTATTGTGATTTTATAGCATATTTAAGGACATTTCTGCATAATCCAACGATACGACAACCCACCTTTTTTACACTGCTCAATAACTTTGTATTGTTAGTAATTATATATTTTACCCTTCCACAGGGTTCTTTATTTTCAAAACAAATTCCATCATATACAGTATATCCATATATCATATACAAATAATTAAAGAAATAATTTTCATACACAATGGCTTAACACAGATACAAATCATCACGGCCGAAAACTTTGTGGCAGATAAAAACAAACATTTATGACCAAATTAGTACTTCAAATATATATAAAAATACCAAACATAAAATGCATGATCAAGTTTGTGTTAGCACATTTCCAACACTCTCAAAATATTTTCTAAAGTAAAACCATTTCTTTTTCAATTTATTCTCTCTGAGATTTGTTTGGTATATATATTTTTCCATTTTATAATACGTTTTACATCTGATAAAATTATATCAAATGATGGTAGTTGATTTCGTAATTTAGCTGAAAATATTTCTTGTCTTACAACCATCAGAACACAGTTGAGTGCCTTATTATTGCTACCGCAAAATCCAAGCAATTTATTTTGATTTGTAAGTTTGATCCTTTCCCCCGTATTACGAAATATCAAGAACTCTAACTTCGACCATACTTCATTAGAATAGTTATAAAAGCAAAAAACATGTATGATAGTTTCATCATTGCTACTACAAAAAGTACACTTCTTGTCAGCCACTACACCAAATCTTAACAAACTGTCCTTCATATATAATATTCTATTTAAAATCTTGATTTGAAAGCACCTCATGTTGACATCTATTGTTGACTGAAATGGAATTTGACAGTACGAACCCCAAAGTACATCTTGAAAATCTAAAAAACTTTTCCACTTTGTAAGAGCTTTACATTCTTTTACTCTTTTTTTTATAGAAAAGACTGATAAATATGTGAACAACCAACATTTGTTTTCACCACAAGGTGCACGGCTTCGGGAATGATAGGTTCTAAGGCCTTACTAGGAGCTACATGTGTACTCATTTCAAACCCTGACCGAATTGCATTTCAAAGACCATAGTACTAGAGGTAATTTGTTTGTATGTCAAATCTCCGCTGAAACTCAAAATATGAAGACAAAAAAAAACATCCACTTTTAGGATGTCGTTCACAAAACGTATTCCTCGTAAATTCCAAGCCCCAAAACATACCACTTTGTCATTTATTTTAATGTGGGGGTTATTCCAGAGAGGTAGACATGCGATGTCGTCAATAAGAAGTTCGACCAAGTCTGACCAAGCGAGAAGGACCTCTTTCCAAAATGGATTTGGAGTCAAGTCTGCTAATTTTCTAAAATAATGTGAGCCCATATCCAGGTGAAAAAAAATAAGTTTGGGGCAAGAATGAATTGAACATGTGAAAAGTGAAACTTCCCTATCTGAAAATCAGTTACAAATCTTCTAATCCATGATATTTTCAGGGATTTAGCATGAATGTAAATATCAATCATCTTAACCCCACCTTTATTATATAGTTGACACATTTGTTCTCTATTGATTTTATCAGGTTTGTTACCCCATATAAATGCATAAAGAGAACGATTTATATCCTTCATAATTTGCGAATTCGGCTCTGGAAGTGAAAGCAGTAAATAGTTCAATTTTGGCACCAACAAAGATTTGACTACAGTTATTCTTCCGAGGACAGTTAAGGTTCGTTTAGACCATGAAATAATTTGGCGTTTTATATCTTTAATTTTTTCAGTATAATTATGATTTACCATCTCTAATAAGTTAACCGAAAAATCTATTCCTAAGTATCTCGAATAACCTTCTGATACCCAATTCAATTTGTGCTCTGGCATTAGCTGTTTTTTGCAGGCTCTATTTTTCCCAATCCATATCACATGAGTTTTTGTAATATTGATCTTTAGGTTTGACATTTCCCCAAAATCACCCAATATTTTCACTGAGCTCCGTAAATCTTCTTTTGTACCGTTAAGTGTCAAAATGGTGTCATCTGCGTATTGTAATAGTTTACTATTTTTTCCCTGTAGATGCAAGCCAATTAAATCATTGGAATGTCGAATAAAATTTCCTAATATTTCGCTAATAAGTAAAACCAGGTATGGAGATAATCGGTCTCCTTGACGACACCCTTGTCCTATAGTAAATCTCTCTGTGCAAAAAACATTTACTGTGACACAAGAAGATGCATTTTGATAAAATAGATGAATCCATTTTTTCAGCGATGGCCCAAAATGAAAAAAGTCAAGGACATTGATTAGAAACTTGTGAGATATACAATCGAAGGCCTTTTCAAAATCAATCATCAACAACATGCCTGGAATGTCATTAAGTTCGGTATATAATAATATATCAGAAAGTAAACGAATATTTTCTCCGACGGCCTTTCAAAAATCCTTTTTGATTCTAACGTATCAAGTGGGGCAATACTTGCTTTAATCGATTAGCTATGCACCAAGATGCTATTTTGTATATTAAAATTAAAAGTGGAGTAGGACGCCAATTCTTTAAAGGGATAGTTGAGTTCTGTGGCAGAGGGCGCTACACAAAATAATTTTTTTGTGAGATAATGAAAAACTGAGTGTCAAATTTGAAAGAACATAATATTTAAATGACAAAATCATCTTTGTTTGATCAAAATCGGTTCAGAGACGGCTGAAATATAACGATTTCTAATGATTGTGTACCACCACAAATATTAGATATTTTGAAAAATTTGAAAAAACCGTTGAAAAAAAACGAAATAACGCCGTTTACGTCGTATTTCAGCCACTGCCGATGTTGGCTTTTTTTGTTGGCATTTTCGTGTTGCTTATATTACCCACAATTAGCCGGCTCATGTATTGTTATTTTCAATTAAATAATTAATTAACGGTCACCGTGTTTTTTTAAAAGTGGAGCTGAATTGGTATGATTGTATTGGCTAAATTTCACACATTTTGGGGTCTAAAATTACATTCATAGCAATTTTAGGTTCTAAAAGGGCACTATAAATGTCATAGATAAGAATAAGAGCAATAACCATGCACTTTGAAGGCATTTGCGGTCTGAAAACAGAACTCAACTATCCCTTTAATAAATGCCGAGGCTTGTTTCCTTTAGGAATTAAAGTGATTATTCCAATGTTTGTGACTGCGACAATTCTCCTGTAAAATAAGCGAAGTTCAAAGATCTGATCATGAACGTTTTAAGATATTGCCAAAAGAAACGAAAAAATTCAACGGTGAAGCCATTTTGCCCAGGGGATTTATTATTTTTCATACTTTTTAGCTTTAAACAAACCTCACTTACTCAAAGGACCTTCTAATAATTTGGACAATTCTGGAGTTAACTTAGGAATATCTTGATAGTTTAATAAAGTGTCTATATCTACCTCGTCAGTGTCTTTCGTCTTATATAAATTTGAATAAAATTTAAAAATTTCGTTTGATATACCATCTTGTCCACTAATAACATCTCCATTTTCTGTTGACAATTGCCGTATTTCTTTATTTACCTTATTCTGTTTTTCCAAGTTTAAACAATATTTCGATGACCTTTCTCCTAGCTCCATCCATTTGATTCTAGATCTCATGATAATTCCATCATTTACTTTTAAGCGATAGGTTTCAAGTTGTGACTTTTTGTCACTTAATTCTTTTAGTAATGCGGTCTTATCATTCGATGTCACTAGTCTTTGTTCCAGTACTTCTATATTTCTTTCCAGTTCCTTTTCCCGACTGATATTTTGTTTCTTAATGAACGAGCCATAGGATATAGATTCACCCCGCAATACCATTATCAAAGTTTCAAAAAATAATTGGTCATTGATAGAAAATTCACAATTTCCAACTATGTTATCGTTTTTATCATTATATAATTATTACTATCATTAGGATAATGATGTTGACGATAATTATCATTTTTATTATCATTATTATTATCGCTATCATTATTATTATCATTGTCATCATCATAATCATTTTAAATGTTATCACCGTGATGATCATCATGATCATCCCCATCATTGGGGGAAACTGAATCTCCACTGCACTTCCCCCTTTACAAATTCAAGATCCGACCATGAATTAACGCATTTGTTTCCCCATCAGACGATAGTCCTTCAGTTTTCAAACAAACTGAAGTATGAAATCAAATTTAGGGGGTAAAAAGTTGAATCCAATCTCAACGTGTAATTATAATAAAATATGAAAGCAAATGTAATTTGAAGGCATCGGTGGCCTTCAACATAATGCATTTTTTCCGAAACATACAGTACCAAGAAACTATTTTGGGGTACAAATGAACGTGGGTGTCAATTCATGTGGGTGTGCGTGATTCTATGTGTGTGTGAGTGTGTAGGTGGATGTGAGTGTGGGTGGGTTGGGTACATGTATACCAGGTTTGACATATTCGAATATTGTTGTTTGCAATTATCCAATAAAACACAATTACCGTTTGAATTTGATGAGATGAGCAAAACCATATTCATATGAAATTGCGACTATGAAATTCTTTTTTTTATAAATGTAATGCTTCCTGGGAGAAATTTCAATAGTTTAAACATATTTGTGGCTTACACCCAGTAATTAAGATCGATTGATCGATCTGTAATTGAAAAAACAAGTCAGAAAAAATCCCGCTGGTTCCAAGATTTTTCTGACTTGTTTTATTTCTTCAATTACAGATCGATCAATCGATCTTAATTACTGGGTGTAAGCCACAAATATGTTTAAACTATGAAATTCTTGTTTAGGAAAAAAAAGTATGCAGAATATAAAATTGTTAAAACAAATCCGCCTTCATCAGAACTAATCCTTCTATGTCAGTAGCTTTTAAACCCGGTATAATCTGCTCATGTCTTTTTTAGAGAATACTAAGTATGCCATCATCCGAAAGGGAAATTAGAAGATACATGTAGATTGGACATATTTTCATGAATCTTAATAGACATGTTTAAGCAACGTCATCATATTCCGTTGCTCTCCATAAATCCTTTGTAGAATTGTGCACTATTTCTTTTCCAAATAAAGATTTGTTTTTGAGAATCAGACACCTTCAGTTACGGATTATATTCGTCGCCTTCATAATCTCCTAATAATGAATATATTTACATGTTGTTTTTCTTTTTTAGAGCAAATATTCTCTGCCGCCCTCAACCATCTTCAAGTATCTGTATTACTATTTCACGGCTTCTCCGATTAGATAGTGGTGCTAAGGTAGTGACTTCAGACTTCAATGCTAGATATACAATTAAAGATAATCTGAAAATTTGAGCGAAAACGGACCATTATTCATGGTACAAATTGGGGGAAACTGATCTGATCGATTCCTTAATTCTCCCAACCATGTTATTACAATTTAATTACATTTTAGGTGAATGGAAATCTCACAAAGTAATAAAATAGATCTACATTCCATTCCAGACAATGTTGACAGATTTTTTATAGCCTGTTTTATGTCTTTTTTCTTGGAAAAACGGTTGGGAAAATTCAAAAATGTTTGGGAGAATTTACTGTTAATCAATGTTAGAGGGTGTCATACATCGACACCTTCAAAGAAAACCATAGATATCTTCGTGGTTTGAGAATTTTTTTCAGGATTTGTTGCATGTCAGAGGGTTAGTACAGTAGAATGAATATAGTAAGTAACATTTTATACAAAAATTAAAGGTACTACAAAGTTTTGGTATGGGGTCATGAATTTGGTTCAAATGAACATATTGGAAGCATATATGATCCTACAATATTCAGTGATCGTTGTCGCGGTTGAAATCGAGTCTAAAGTTATGAAATTGTAAATAATAATCTCTTTATGTTGAATAGCTCCCTCTCAATGTCAAGATATTATTTATGCTATTAAAGAATATTTCTTGACTAAAATCGACTGATTAGCTATTCCTGTTTGGTAATTATATATCACAACTACATATTCTGAGAATTTTAGGGCCGCAGCTACCATTCTAAGGCCGTAGGCGCTATTTGAAATTTATCAAAATTTACCGGGAGCACCGGTAAATTGTTATATTAATTTTTTCTCGAAAGCAGAAGTGTTATAGGGGCTAAATTTGCTAACACTTAGGCGTAAAATAAAAACTTGTTGTATTGCCCTTTGCGACCGACCCCAAAATCTGAAAATCTACGGTCGGCATTTTAAAAAAGTTTTTTTTTTAAACCGTTTTTTAGATTTTTTTTTTAATTAATGAATAAAATAACTAATCCTTCTATGTCAGTAGATAATATTGCAGTAGCTTTTAAACCCGGTATGATCTGCTCATGTCTTTTTAGAGAATACTAAGTATGCCATCATCCGAAAGGTAAATTAGAAGATACATGTAGATTGGATATATTTTTATAAATCTTAATAGACATGTCTAAGCAACGTCATCATATTCCGTTGCTCTCCATAAATCCTTTGTAGAATTGTGCACTATTTCTTTACCAAATAAAGATTTGTTTTTGAGAATCAGACACTTTAAGTCACAGATTATATTCGTCGCCTTCGTAGTCTCCTATTAATGAATATATTTACATGTTGTTTTTCTTTCTTAGAGCAAATATTCTCTGCCGCCCTCAACCATCTTCAAGTATCTGTAATACTATTTCGAGGCTTCTCCGAATAGATAGTGGTGCTAAGGTAGTGACTTCAATGATAGATGTACAATTAAAGATAATCTGACAATTTGAGCGAAAACGGACCATTATTCATGGTACAAATTGGGAAAAACTGATCTGATCGATTCCTTAATTCTCCCAACTATATTATTACAATTTAATTACATTTTAGGTGAATGGAAATCTCACAAAGCAATACAATGGCTTTACATTCCATTCCAGACAATGTGGACAGATTTTATATAGCCTGTTTTATGTCTTTTTTTCATGGAAAAACGGTTGGGAAAATTCAAAAATGGTTGGGAGAATTTACTGTTAATCACTGTTAGAGGGTGTCATACATCGACACCTTCAAAGAAAACCATAGATATCTTTGTGGTTTGAGAATTTTTTCAGGATTTTTTGCATGTCAGAGGGTAAATATAGTAGAAGGAATATATTAAGTAACATTTTATACAAAATTTAAGCAATTTTTTTTTCATCAACCTTCAACAATGTTACCAAGTCACTTTTAGGAGAAACGTGTATCTTTAGAATCAGGCTCTTAACGATTGCAGATCGCCTTTTTCATCTCCTATTATCAATCGTGTTAATAAAACATGCACATACACTTATCACTTTATACTCTTAAGATTTAGTTTGGAGCATATATCATATCTAGCAGCACCTCCATCTAAATTGTTTTATATTTGTTAATATGGCAATAAATATAAAAAACTTGTAAATTGAATATGACTTTCTAAAGATCATACTCGTCGCCTTTTCCATCTCTTATAAATTGTATTACAATACTTACATAAATGTATCAACTTTACATAATTAAAAGCTCAAGTTTTGTGAAATGGTCATATCCAGTGCCACCTTCAAATAATTTCGTTTAAATCCTGTTTACGTTTCTTGCTAATTGGATAGTGGTTCAAGAACTAAGAATGAAAGACTCGTATCTTCAAAATCAAGTTTTTGAAAATTGAAGATTATATGTACATATAACATAAAACAGACGGGTAAATCTAGCAATTAACAGTCCTAACTTCAGTTATCTTATAAATCGTTCGTTTCCTATTATTGGATCCAGAGGGGTGTGGTTTAAGCAAATAAAAACATGGGGGAAATGACGAAAGTTCAATTGTGCTTCAAGTGAGATGCGTTCCCAGCGCTTATCGACATTATGATAGTCGTGCAATCAGAATATTATTATTTCTTTCTATATAATATATTTCAAAATCATTTATTGACAGTTTTGTAGTAATAAACTAAACCCAAACGAAGAGGAAAGCAGGGTGAAAGTCATGAATCATGAGGCCTGCCACCAACGTTTAATGTGAACATAAACTTGAACCTGTATTTAACAAAGAAAACTATGAATCCACGACTCCTTACACACACACACACACACACAAACACGCACACACACAAACAAACACACACATATTTACATACATATTTATCATATGTGATCAGTGATAATTGAATTCCAAATTCGAACAGTAAAGTTTACTTCATTTGGTTATAATGTATTAAACAATCGTATGTTTCTTTAATTTGACACCAATAATTGGAAATTAACCGATGTATATATTTAATGTACTACAGACATTATTTTTTTTTTCTCATGAAAGTCTGTTTATTTCCTTCCCTGTTATTTTCTTAGACTTTCTTTAAGAAAGAATAATAGCTATCATAATGCAAATCAATCATCGAACTCGTTCCAACGTTTTAATGAGAAGAAAATGGAAAATACACTGCATAATAATTAAGAAACGCTCCCCCCCCCCCCCCCCCCCCCAATACAAAAAAGGGAAAGGAAAAGAAAAAGAAAAACAAGGGAACGGAATAGAAGGAAAAAGAAATCAATTAAAATACATCAGAAAGTGTTTTATAAGCCAGAAATTTGAGCTAATTCCTCAATGACGTACATGCAGTATAGTAATGGGTAAACCCCACGCACCTCTTAATCAGAAAAGCCATCTAAAAGCATGACATACTTTTGGTTACTATAGGCTTACTCTTTAAAGGGGTTGGGTATCTTTGTCTTAGATTATAAACAAAATCCTGGAATTAGCTCGTGCTGCAATCATAACTATAAACCTTTAGGTCAGTCAGGAAATCTCATGACGTTTTCAAGCCGTTCGCCCGTCCGATTGTCAAGATACAAGATACAAGATACAAGATATTTTATTTGGTCTTTGCAAACAAGTTACATAGAAAATTGTTTTCCACTGGCGTTAAAGTCATATTCAACAAAATACATAATTACAAGAAATAAATACATCACGTTTATAGAATGAAATAGATGAAATAAGGAACAAATACATGCAAAAGATAATGAAGCGACAAAAATGGTCATTGGTACATGTACTTCAAATCATGAGTTTCAGAATTAAGCCTTGATCATTGGTATTTCAAATCATACAATTAATTTCCGACGCAGAAGTTTAACGTTTAACCTGTGAGTTGAATTTATGAACAGAGATAGTTATGATTGGAATTCGAAATTTCAAAAACCGTTTTCCCAACGGTCTTTATTACACTACAGTCTATTGGGGGAAATGAGTATGGTTAAACCGGTTAGTCAAAGATTTTTACATTATTGAGGCACTTCATGATCATTTTGAAGCGCAATTTGTTTAGGGCTTCAAATTATTATACCATATTACAGACGCTGTTAACACGTAGGGCAATGCATCTCAGATTTGGAATTGTTAAACCATGCCTTTAAAAGTAAAAAAGAAAATAATAATACGAGGGTGAATGGTCATGCAGGGCTTCTCTAACAATGATCTCTTTCTTTTTGTCTCTTTAAATAAAGCCTAGCTAAATTTAAGTTTGATAGTGATTAAGGTTTGTAACAATGTAGGTTCGGTATTATAAATATTATCAAACATAAGGGTGTTTGTTTGATTGTTTGTTGTTGTTGTTTTTTAATTAGAAACCGCGGATTTTTTTTTTACCCGTGATCTACTAAAATTTAAACCTAACAACAAGCTTAAGCTTTGGTTAAAAATACGGTTTAACAAAGGAAGCTAGTCTGAGGTTTATGGTCTTGAATCCGGGGCTGGGTTTACCCGAATGTGTAGAATGTTTGCAATCACGAGCCTCAGAATGTATACGTATACATTTTTGTGTAAATATTCCATCAACTAGATTTAACAATTCAGATTCTGACGTCTTCAGTCAGATTCTGACTTCTTCAAGATGCCAACATTCATTTGATCTCTTCATACACATATATTGATAATTCTATGATTGTCCTTCCTGTATGAGCTAGTTAGTAATATTGCGGCACACAATAATTTGTTTTCTCTCATTGGAGCACACCATTCCACCCCAACCCTACCCTGCACCCCTTCCTCCTTCCCCGATTACAACCCCATTGACTCTCATCCCGTCTCTATTGTTTGCTATTCATCATCAACATTATTATTATCATTGGTAGTAGTAGAAGTACCAACACCTTTATCAGTTTCAGTTACGTATATGCATGCGAATTATGTAATTATACATTCAAACAAACACGATATATATATATGAACATATGTATAGAAATAAATACAATTGAATTGATCGATCTCTTATTTCCATTCAAGTATAGCTATTTTCATGGGAGTTACCAAAGCGCTGGTGTATCTGTTATTTCATTCTTCATGTTTGTTTGTGTTTTGTTTGTATTTTTTAGGCTGAAATTAACAAAGTGACGTAAATACAATCACATTCGGATTTTAAATCTCCAATATGGTCTATATGCATGAATTATATTGGAACTAACAAACAATAGATGCGGAAAACGTGGATGAACAAAATGAATTAGCATAATGACCTGAAACGTTTGATAATTAATTTCAAATTCCATTTTGCACGCAAACAACTAATTCCATTCATGATTATTTGTAATGATCAAAATAATTGCATACTCACAAATTACTTGGCGAAAATAATCCCACACTATTAAGAACTTTATCCTCAGTATTAGACTCATAATTTGCCTACTCTCTATTATTAAGTCTAATTGCAATTAATCGGGTCAAATATTTCAGTCAATATCAAGGCGATTTTACAAGGATAACACCGGGGAAATTTGTTTTTAAAATAAGCAGCAGGTAAAACTACTGTTGATATGTTTTTCTTCAGAATATTTTATTTTTCGTTTTGTGTAAGAAAAATATTTTCATATCACAGGGCGGAAAATAAACTTACACAAACTGACTGCACGATGACAAATTATACTAAAGAATCGCTTTCTTTGTTTGTGATATAACTACATTGATCGTTTTTTTTCCCTGCTCATATATTAAGTTATTTTACTTTCTCTCTGTCTGCCTCTGTCTCTTCTTCTTCTTCTTCTTCTTCTATCCTCCATTCCCCCTCACCCTTCCTAATTTTTGGAAAATCGAGTTGAGAGCATGTGTCCAATATCCGTAAGTACAGGCCTAGCTATGTAAATAGAAGCTGCGTAACTAGAAGGTAGTATAATGTATAACATCATCACATCTTCTTCAGCTCCTACGAACAATAAGCGAGTTCGTAGTTAGGATTAGGTTCAGTCGTTCCCAAATAGATCGTAGTTAGCACATGGGTAAAATGACCCCAAATATCCACAGATCTTTTACTCATGGAGAAGTCCCACTTTGTGTATTTTAGAATAATCAATGCCAAAGTCATGTATGTGTTTCATGAAAAGCCTTTGTTTGCCCTCTTGTATCATAGAATGTACCGTAGGTGCAACACATGAACAATGATTACTTAACATGAGCAAGTATTTATCTCGGTGGGCTTTACAATTTTATCAAAAATGACCTTTATCTGCCCATGCGCAGATATTATTTACGAAATGGCTTATTGTGAAACAATTGAGACGAATACTGGTATTGTGCTCACTAAAGTTATGTAATCAGTTTTCATCTATGCACAGACAGTACATTTATTGATACACAGGTGGAAGTACTAGTATTCTTCTCAAGAAGCAAACAAAATGTTTTCATGAAGCACCTCCATCACTTCGGCAGTGATTATTCTAAAATGCACAAGTGGGACGTATCTATCGTGTAAAAGATCTGTGGATATTTTGGAGTCATGTGTTCCGAAGCTATTTAAGAACTGGCTTTAATATTAGGACCACCAAAACGTCTTAAATGATAAACTACAACATTCTTGGAAAATTTCCAATCTGAGTGAGAAAAACAAATTCATTTCTTCCTTCACCTCTAGTTCTCCTTTGGCACCTCGGAACAAAAGATCAAGATAAACGGCGTCATACACGTGCCTATTGTCAATAAAGTATTGTTATTCATTACGTTTGAGTTCGAAGTCTTTCGCAAGCTAGGTTTGAGGATTGTTGGTTTTAAATGTAAATAAGCAACCAGGGGACCGACGGCTTTAAGTCCTCTCCGAGTGACTTGGTAATGAGGATTCATGCCTTACCAAAGGGCACTATAGCACATCGATTCGGTTTCGAACCTGTGACCTCTAGGGTACGAGTTCACTGCTCTACACTGAGCCATCGCGCCTTCGCATGGCTTAAAGATACAAATGAAATATGCAAAGGTTTGAAAACAAATCCATCCTTATAATATACACTTAATAAGGCTACTGCTGTGTGGGCGTGATCCAGAATAAGACCTGCAGGAAATGAATGAACCAGTCAACCCGATGGGGGAAACCCCCGTAAGTCTCCTACCGTTTACCTGTTTACCCACATCAAAGCTGCAAATCAAAGGGTTCTTTTGTTAAGTCATGAGCACCGAATTTATGTATCTTTTCATATACATGTATTAGATAAGTCTTGTCTTTGGAATAATTTACCATTTAATTTGAGAATCATAACTTCCTTAGAGACCTTTAAATCCAAGCTGAAATCATATCTTGTTTAACAATACCTGTACTTCTCATCCGAACTTTCTCGTCCAAACTTTCTCATTCTTTCTATTTTGCTTGTGCGCCACGGAATAGCATTGTCTCTAGATAGACGGCGCTATACAAATGCCTAGTATTATTATTTTAACTACATTTTGCGGTATTTTCTCCACATTTCTTAATCTTTTCATACATGATATAAGTAAACGTGTGTAACTACGCTTTCCGGTATTCCCCCCACCCTATAGGTTAAAACTTGTAATTTATAAGTCACTTCAGAGCCCAATATCCACAGATCTTATACACATGGAGACGTCCCAATTTGTGTATTTTATACGTATCTCTGCCAAAGTGATGGAGGTAGTTGATGAATACCTTTAGTTTGCCCTCTTGAAAAGAAAACTTCAATCATAAAATGTACCGCCGTTGCATAACTGGATAATGATTACATAACTTTCATGAAATATATCTAGCAGTCGTCCCGATGGGTCTTACAGTTTTGTACAAACGACCTGTATCTGCCCATGCGCAGATAGTATCTCCGAAGACGAAGTTACTTCATTACCCGTAAATTGATGTTTAATTTCCAGCCACACTTTCGATTTCATTAACTTCCAATATCTATTTCATTAGTCCATTCACATTATGAGAATATCATGGAAATATATGAATACTAACGAAGAAATGTTCACACACCAGAGCTTAGACAAAGTATCCAGATCATGCTAGTAGGATTATAGTCAAAGAAAGGTTAAAGGTATTACAAAGTTTTGGTATTTTTAGAAAATTGGCTGGATAGTGATTCTTTAAAATGTTGATATATTTGGATGCCCCTATGGATATTTTATAAGCACTAAAAAAATGGCCCCTTAAACACTTCTGCTTTCGAGAAACATTGAATATAACAATTTACCGGTGCTCCCGGTAAATTTTGATAAATTTCAAATAGCGCCTACGGCCATACGATGGTAGCTGCGACCATGAAAATCTCAGAATATGCAGTTGTGATGTATATATTCAAAATGGTAATAGCAAATTGGTCGATTTTAGTCAAATAACATTGTTTTATAGCTAAATCAATATCTTGACCTTGAGAGGGCGCTATACAACATAAAGAGTTTATTATTTACAATTTCATCACTTTATACTCGATTTCAACCGCGACAACGATCACTGAATATTGTAGGATCTATCGTAGCACCCCCCCCCCCCCCTTTTTTTTTTCTAGCGCGCGCTAGACCGCGCTATCTCTCGTGGACCACCCCCAAGAGGTGCTCCAGTGGCACGCCGTTTTGGCTTGCCGTGGCTCGCTGTTGGGCGGACCGAAACGACGTTGTACCTTCCAAACCGCAGAGATAGCGCGGTCTAGCGCGCGCTATCTCTGCCGGTGTGAACAGCCTTTTTGTCTTCTTCTTCTTCTCCTGTACGTGTCGGCAGACTTGCAATTCCGTGTAGAGGCACATGTAAGGGATTAGCGTTTGTGTTTTAAACATGTTAAACTTGTCAAGGGATGCAACATTGATGATGATGCCAGGTTGTGTTTGTGTGTTGTGCAGTGGCGTAATGAGCAAAACAGTTTGGGGGGCTGGCAGACAAAAAAAATCCGTATCTCCCCACTCTTACATGCAGGCCCCGCTGAACGTTTTTCAAAGTGGGTGGGGGGGGGGGGAGGCTAAAGTATTTACGAGCGTAGAAAGTAGAGCGTAGTGTATATTGGCGTGGAGTCTAGGGGCAGGGGTCAAAGGGCAGAGTCCCAGGAAGCTCAGAGGGTATGGGCATTTAATTACGGTCAGATGAGCATATTTTGATACCTTATTCATGACACTGGTCACTAATTGGCGTGGGGTCCAGGGGGCTAAGCCCCCTGAAATGTATGGATTTGAGGCATTTATAACGGTCATTGAGCATTCAGGGGCCGCCTTAGGCCCCCTGGTGGGGTCGAGGGGGCGGAGCCCCCGAAAGCTCAGCGTTTTAGGCATTTAATTACGGTCAGATGAGCATAGTTTGATACCCCATTTGTGACACTGGCAGGTCACTAATTGGTGTGGGGTCCAGGGGGTGGAGCCCCCGGAAGGTCAGAGATTTAAGGCAATAAATTATTGTCAGATGAGTATCCAGGGGGCAAAGCCCCTGAAAGCTCAGGGTTTTAGGCATTTAATTACGGTCAGATGAGCATATTTTGATACCCCATTTGTGACACTGGCAGGTCACTAATTGGTGTGGGGTCCAGGGGGTGGAGCCCCTGAAAGTCAGGGATTTGAGGCATTTTATAACGGTCATTGAGCATTCAGGGGCCGTCTTAGGCCCCCTCAGGCTGGTGGGGTCGAGGGGGCGGAGTCCCCGGAAGCTCCGGTTTTAGGCATTTTTTTACGGTCAGATGAGCATATTTTGATACCCCATTTGTGACACTGGCAGGTCACTAATTGGTGTGGGGTCCAGGGGGTGGAGCCCGCGGTAGCTCAGGGATTCAAGGCAATAAATTATTGTCAGATGAGTATCCAGGGGGCAGAGCCCCTGAAAGCTCAGGGGTTTTAGGCGTTTAATTACGGTCATATGAGCATATTTTTATACCACATTTGTGACACTGGCAGGTCACTAATTGGCGTGGGGTCCAGGGGCGGAGCCCCCGGAAGCTCAGGGGTTTTAGTAAATAAATTACTATCAGATGAGTATCCAGGGGCCTGACTTAGGGCCATTGGTTGGGTCCAGGGGCAGAGCCTCTGGCAGCTCAGGGTTTTAGGCGTTTAATTACGGTCAGATGAGCATTTTTTTTATTCCTTAAGTTTCTGACACTGGCAGGACACTATTCTGTCTTTCTTTCTCTCTTTCTTTCTATTTCATTTAGGTGCATTTTGTTTCTGGATATGTCGTGGTATAGTGATTAATTTTTATCTCAATCATTATTATGTCAATCGTATGGTTGAGCTGATGGCTCGAATCCCAGCCTGGCACTATATATCAAACTTTCTCTGGCGAGACATTATCCACATAATTATGAAATTCTACACCCGGGTGTAAAAGGATAGGCCTACCTGGCTATTGCTGGTGTAATAATAAATAAATATAATCCCTAAATATGGGTCTCATTTTTTTACAAAATCATGACTAAACATGGGTCCGTTCTTCTTTTTTTTTTTTTTTTTTTAATGGGCCTGTATTTCAAGAAAATCTGCCAAAATAACCCTTTTAAATAATGGGTAGGGGTTTCGAGTCTCGAGCGGAACCCCCCCCCCCCCCCCCGGGTCTGGTGACATAGTTTTTTTAATGCTAGTTGGATCATGGCAATGCCTACGTATAACGGTCGCATGTCAGTTGACCGAAGACCAAAATAATACATATTTATATCGAAGATCCAGGTTTATGGCTCAAAAGGCGTCAGGATCTCTAGACCGAAAAATCCTACGAACCTCTGGACAAATACAGACATTCATTTGCATCCGCGACAATTGCTCGTTATGTCTTTAAAGTTATATAGGTCTAGGGCTTTGGTAGACCGAATAATCAGTCTAATTACTCCTCCGACCAGACGGATTTCTCTGTAAAGGGTTTTGGTTGCAATGGGGTCGAGTTTATATTTAAATTAGAGTTATATATGCAGGGCAGCAGGGACGGCGAGCCACTCCCCCCCCCCCCCCCTCATTTTTTGTTTGTTGTTGAAAAAGTTCAAAAAACTAAATGTATAGTCTATTAAATATTCACTAAAGACTCCAACACACTTTTAGGCTCTTTTAGGGCCGTAAAGTACAGCATTTACACTAATTAAAATGCAAAAATCTTCTCGCTCGGTCGCTATATCTATAGTCAGGTCAATATACGGTAAAAAACACCCCAACCCCCGAAAAATTGAAACAAAAGGTTTTTCAACGGTGTCCAGTAGTATTCGACCTCAGGAATAACATACCAAAAGTATACCAAAATCGAAGGTTCAGAAAGCTGTTATTTTCAAGATGGCGTCCATGATGGCCGCCGATACCTAAAAATGGCCATAAATCACTTATTATCCATCGTAGAGACATAATGTTGGTGTCTATCCCATGGTTTCGGGGGTCAGAAAATCCATTGGGACAAGTAAGAATGGTTTGTGATGGTCTAGGAAACCATAAAATCCAAGATGGCGTCTATAATGGCCGCCATAACATACAAATGGCTATAACTTGTTATCCATCCGAGAGACATAATTGGGTGACTATGCTATGGTTTTCGGGGGACATAGAATCCATTAGGATAAGTTAGAATGTTAAGCAGTGGTTCAGTAAACCACGAAGTCCAATATAGCGTCCAAAGGGCCACAAAACCACTAAGATTTCTCAATAGAGGGCGCATTATATAAACTAGAAATGAACTTATAATGTTTCTCTCTCACCCTTATGGTGTTACCGACCCCCCCCCCCCCCCCCCAGAAAGGGGGTCAATTCAACTATTGATAGGTCATTTTCAACACTGAGGGAGTGGCCGAGGGGGGAGGGGGGAAGTGACAAAGACAAAGTAACAACTTAATAATAATATCTAGATACACATTCATAATACCTACCATACAATTAAAAATGTTTAAAACCTCGTGTCGTTCTTGTCATCTTATAGCGAATACACATGCAGATCTTCATGTTCTTTCATTTGAAGAGGAATGTACTTTAATAAGGAAAAATCATCTTCTGGAGCACTATCTGCTGCATTTAGCACGGATCATTAAAATAATGGAAACATTCAAATTATATTTGTTTTCCCCTCATAATTATCAATATCACAATATTCGCACCCTGACTGTGACTTTTGTATTATATAAATATGAGAAAATTAGGTTAATATGTTAAGGATTTCATAATTATATATTCTCTTCATAATTTTTTGTTTATTATTTCGTGTCTTCATATGGTATACTATTGTTTGTTCGACCATCATCTTTGTAAATTATTCTTTTGAACGTATTAATTTAAGTATGTTTCTCGTTATGATTTAACATTTTGATTGTGAATAATGCACAATTCAAATTTATGTTGTGACGTATAATCATGTTTTCGTTAAAATAAATACATTTTGAATGGAGTTGAAAATTAGTACCTGACACTTAAAGGTACTATGTCCCATTTGCAGTCCAAAAAAATGAAAAAGTTAAATTCCAACTGCATTTGAAAGATGATACTAATTTAGAACTTCCCTAAAAAAGGTGGGGCTTGAAAATGTCTTCAAGTGGGAAAATAATGACTATTAGTTGTCAAATCGACTTTAGGGCTATAGAGCCCAAAAGTAATAGTCTTGATTTTCAGACAATTGTACCGAATGGTCATACGTTTTATGCTGCGCAAAGATTCAATCAGTTTAATCTTGGCCATCACAAGAAGTGGGTTATTGATGTAAACAATGCTCATGTACCCTTTACAACTCTTTTCATGTATGTCATTACCAAAGAAGAAAAAAAAGCCAGTCAGTCACTCAATAGTGTCTGACAGTGAAGTCTAGCAAGTAAACGGGTTTCTTTGCATAATTTGAATATGAGGACACTGCTAACGTTTAAATTTCACAGATAGGACATACATGACATATTCATAATTCCTGCAAAGTTTTACAGAATTTGAGGTTGGCTGCAAAAGGGACATAGTACCTTTAACGTCAGGGAAATTAATATGAACACCGTGTTTGTTTGTTATGCTGTCCTCTTGCGGGCAATGCTATGTAATTACTGCATTTTAGTATTGATGGATGACCTTCGCAGTTCGACCGGCATCTTGTTCGCGTATATGCATGTGCCAAAAAATGGTTGGTTAAACTCGGAATTATTGTAGCTAGGAGCCATTTTTAATGTCGTTGTGACACTAGGGAAACGCACTCTATTTACTCTTTATAACGGCTGCTCCGGTATATGTCAGCCATTCAGTTGGATAATGTAGGCGCCCTAGTCAGACAAAATGATGCACGCTCTATCCTACACAGTTAACATTTTTGTGAACAAGTTGTTTAAAAGTTTAAACAACCTCGGTTTAACGGGTGACCTGATCTGAGAGTTGTTTAAAATGTTAAGCATCTCGAGTTGTTTAAAGTTTAAACACTTAGTTGGTCAACATTTTGAACAACTTGTTTAAAATCACAATTTAAACAACCGGTGTTGTTTAAAAAGGAGCTGTTGTTCAGTGGGGGTTGTTTACACCAACTGGGTTGTTTAAAGAAAGTTGTTTAAAAAGGAGCTGTTGTTCAGTGGGGGTTGTTTACAACAAAAGGGTTGTATAATGGGGTATAATTTGGGTTTGATACTCTGAATAAGTGCATCACTACTTCTGGGTCTCTATATAGGTATATGAAGACTAACAATATGGTAGGGTAATTCTGCAATTCATGAATTAGCGCCAACACAGTGCCCATTTTGCATGAGCGCGCATGCACGCACGTATAAACTGCATATATAGGGATGCATGCAATCTCTATTCAGTACTATTTTTTTGGCTCCCGAAAATTTGAAAATCGCGGCCGAATAATTCGCTCTACCTCCATTAAGCAAAAACCAAGATTTGGATTGCTTGTTAAAAATCACATTGAAGAATTCTGTTATGGCTCCTATTTTTTATTTGTCTCACGAGTTTGATGCATGTGTTTAAAGATACTATGTCCCTTTTGCAGCCAACATCAAATTCTCTCGAACTTTGCAGGAATTATGAATATGTCATGTATGTCCTATCTGTGCAATTGAAACGTTAGCAGTGTCCTAATATTCAAATTATGCAAGGAAACCCTTTTATTTGTTAGACTTCACTGTCAGACACTATTGAGTGACTGACTGGCTTTTTTCATCTTTGGTACTAACATACATGACATGAGCTGTAAAGGGTACATGAGCATTTGTCTATATACATCAATAACCCACTTCTTGTAATGGCCAAAATTAAACTGATTGAATCTTTGCGCAGCATAAAAAGTACGACCAATCGGTACAATGGTCTGAAAAATCAGACTATTACTTACTGGCTCTATAGCTCCTAAGTCGATTCGACAACTAATAGTGGTTATTTTCCCACTTAAAGACATTTTCAAGCCTCCCTGTTTTTAGGGAAGTTCTAAATTAGTATTGTCTTTCAAATGCCGTTGGAATTTAACCTTTTCATTTTTTGGGCCTGCAAATGGGACAGTACCTTTAAAGAGAGGTGACTTTTCTACTGGAAAATTTATTATTGTCATAATGCTTTTAAATCACAATTTTGGCATGGTACCAAGGGCCGTTTATCCCTACCTTATGCAAACTACAAAGGTAACCCAGAAGCAACGCGGGGTTGCACGAAATGATATCAATAATTATTTCGATATTCTTTATCAGGCAAAAGGCATAAATGATCTGCAAATTATTTTGAGAATTCTGTTATTCATTAACTACTAGAACCCTACAAAAGCAGATTTGTCACTTGTTCACGTCGTAATAAGATAACCTGCTCTTACATTATAGTTGAAGGCGGATAATTTGCACTATTCAATCAAAATCGCCTAGAGTATCCAGAAATATATTGAATTTTAAATGATCTTGTAGGAAATTAAATTTCCTTTCATATGACACCTTACGCATTGTAAAACGAGGTCCCCTTCAGAAAGTAATCTCCAAGATCGTTCAACACTAGTTGTACATGGCGGCAATTTTTTTCAGCAGCGTAATTTCAAGTTAGTCCACCTAAGAATTGAACAGAGAGGTGCCCTAAACACATTGATACCCAACGGCCTTTTACAGCATTCCATGTCTCAAAAATCTACAGCGGTATTAGTAATATCTGCCTGTAACATGTGATATAATAATAATAATAATAATAATAATAATAATAATAATAATCTTTTAAGGTCCACTCCAAATTGTATTAAGTTAAACCGAAAATGGAAATTCTTTTTGCCCAATTGATCGTGAGCCCGGTAGCCACTGAGCAGCGCCAGATCGACGTTGCTTTATCCCTTACTGAACGCCAAACAAGATAGCAGCAACTCCCGTCTTTTAACGTCTTTTGGTATGACGCGGCCGGGGTTCGAACCCACGACTTCCCGGTATATTTTGCCTCCCTCACCCCTCTACCTCCATTAAGCAAAAACCAAGATTTGGATGGCTTAATTGTTAAAGATCACATTGCAATATTCTGTTATGGGTCTTATTTTTGATTTGTCTCACGAGTTTGATACATGTGTTTAAAGAGAGGGGATTTATTCTACAGGAAAATTATTTTCATAATGCTTATAAATCACTATTTTAACATGATACCAAGGGGCGTATATCCCTATCTTATGCAAACTACAAAGGTCACTCAGAAGCGACGCGTGATTACACGAAATGATATCAACATTTATTTCGATATTCTTTATCAGGCATAACGCTTGATCACAATCTGCAAATGATTTTGAGAATTCTGTTATTCATTAACTACTAGAACCCTACAAAAGTAGATTTGTCACCTGTCCACGTTGTTATCAAGTAACCTGCTTTTACATATTACTGGAAGGCGGGTATCTATTACTATTTATGCCCCAATTATGGCATGGAAGTAAGGCTTATAATTTTCTGCATTTTTCACCTTCAATATATGTTTCATAAGACTTTTTTTCTTCATAAGACTATCGATTATACTCTATATATGACACACAAAAAGTCTCCCTGTGCCACATTGTATTTGAATGTATAATGAAATATATATATATATAACAGAAGTTTCAAGATTATATAAACTGTTTCCAGTGCAAGATTAGTCTATACCGGTGTTCGAAATGGTTCCCATGGAGTTCATCAAGACCAGTAAAGGGATTATTCGGTAAAGCAATCGTGCGGCACAAAGCAATCCATCCTTCCGTCTATTGTTTTGCGCAAGCTTCAATGTTTGGCAAATAAGCGGCCTTTTAGTGATGGAAATAAAGCAATCTTAGTGTTAGGATAACGGTCTGCATTACAGAGAGTGTTATAGGGGATGCTCCTTTTTCTCTTATTCACCCTTATGCAGAAGAAATTCAGAATGGGGGAGGGATGCCTTTGTGGGCCAGTGCCCCCCCCCCCCCCCTTAAAAATGTTTGAAGTTCTAGGGAAGATGATCTACCAATTTTCCGTTGGTCTACTTATGCAGGGCTGTCAACGTACATTTCCATTCCCACACACACACACACACATTCTGTCTGGATAACGAGATTCATGACATCACCATCACGTGCAAAAATTAAACCAGTTACAAACTTCGACTTGATCCCGTTCGGTTAGACTTGCTGACACCGCATGTTATCTATTCCTCCTGGACTGCTATAAATTGGTCTGATGGATCTGGGTAGAGAACTTTTCGAGTTTACTCTGATATCGAGCAAGTAAATTCAGCACTTTAGACGATTCAAATTCAAGCAAATCCGGACAGTCATAAGATGACTTGAATAGTGTCAAAAGACAGGACTTGTTTCAAGAGATTCGTTTTTAAATAATTAGTATAGTCATTCTCCCAGTTTACATCAATTTGAGACCCATGTTCCGTCGTGTTAAACAGGGATTCTTCTACACGGATTGCCATTACGGACTATATTGTTAAACTTGTTAACCAGTAGTTATACTTTAGTATTCCTCAATTATTATTACATCGAAACAGCTAGTAGTTCATCTAAACTAAAGGCAGTGAATGACGTCATTGGTCTGCATTTAAAGGGCTACTGATCTACACCGAACGTGAGTAGTTTGTTTATATATTTTTTCATATTTCAGAAAGACAATCATTAGTAGTCAGGATTCATAGAATTTCAATGTAAAGTATATTCCTGTACTTGCTAGATAGAGTAGTAATATTAATGATGATGATAATTATTTACTTATTTATTTGTTCATTTATACTGAAGGGCTCAGTTTACAACTAGAATAATACCACATTTACAAATAATGTATGGAAGAGAGTACAAACAGCAGGACAAATACAACATATTACAAATAAACATAGCATCAGTAGACATTTGCACGTGATATGAAATAGATATCGAAGAGAAAAAATGTATGGAGGAGAATAACCGACGAGGGAGAGAGAGAGAGAGAGAGGGGGGGGGGCGGGGAGCTGTAGAGGAAAAACCGAGACTAATAAGACAAATAATAAATACAATTTTCTGTGACAGAATAAGGGAAACGAAAGAGGGGGCAGAATAATATAAATACTAATAGGAGAAGAAAGATAACAGATAAGGAAAACAAGCTGAGAGTGAGAAAGAGAGAGAGAGACGGGGAGACATGGAGAGGAAGAGAGATAGAACGAAAGAGTGAAAGAAAAAGAAATAGTAGCGGGTAGACTGAGACAGTGTAGGCAATATTTATATACATAAACCATTATTGCTTTTAAAAAAAATTACAATGGAAATAAATATTTCACAATACCTGCAAATATAAACCATGTGCATAACACAATGCATCTAATGCAAATCAGAAAGCAAGATAATAATTGTTAGACATGTAGGAACAGAGAAAGAAGAAAAAGAGAGGAAAAAAGAGGGAAAAACGAGGAAAGATGGAAGAGACAGAGAGGAAAAAAATACCGCGGATTTTCTCAAATCGAAAAATAATAATAATAATAGTAATACTCGCATAACACATTACAGGATAGCATGTCCCTATGCGCTCTAAATAGAAAGGAAAGAATTGCAAGAAAAAGTCATACAAATTAGAAATCCACTTAGAAGCAAAGAAGTACATGTAGTGTTGGACGCTGAGTTCATGGGTGTACACTTTTAACATTGAATAAATACGTTTTAAGAGAAACCTTAAACTTGTTTAAATTATTGTGATTTTTCATGGAATCTGGAAGTGAATTCCATAAAACTGAGGAGGCGTGTGTAAAAGAACGTTCACCGTATGTTTTTGTTGAGGTGGGAGGGACAATGAATAACGATTTTGAGCTTGATCTTAAAGTTACGAGTAGGCCGATATAATGATAAAAGTTCACATAAATAAGAAGGGGCAATGTCATGAAAGCATTCGTATGCAAAAACTAATAGTTTAAACAAAATACGGGAGTAGGCAGGAAGCCAATGTAGATTTCGTCTTATCTCCATGCCCGCTCCCCCCCCCCCCCTCAGTATTATTATTTAGGGTACGCATATGCGTGTTCCAAGCGACCCCCCCCCCCCCCCCCCTTTTCAGCAAAAGTCCGGTGTGTAAAGTCAATACGGGTCGACCTTTTTCTTTTGTTATACGAGCCTTTTTCAGCACCCCCCCCCCCCCCCTTTCAGCAAAAGTCCGGTGTGTAAAGTCAATACGGGTCGACCTTTTTCTTTTGTTACGAGCCGGACATTTTGGTAACACGCATGGGGTCCACCCGTTCTCGGAGTGGGGGGCCGGGTCTCCATGATTCAATGTTATGATCCACGTTGAGAACTGTAGTCTATTGTCAAGACTTACATAATATCAGAACACCCCCCTTGGGCACTAACGGGAGTGAAATAATAGAAATATGATATTAATTGAAAAATGAAAGTAATTAAAGTTCTTGACCAATTTGCACCTAGTAATATTATAGGCCCTATTATGTTGACATTTCCTTCTACTTCACACAACCCTCTGTTGACATTTCCTTCTAAACGCATGTTGCCCATACATCCTTATATGCAAACCCCCTTAGTAAATAATGTCCTACTTCATCCTAGCCGAAAATGCACAAATCGGGTGTAAATACGCCTAGTCTGAAGGAAATTGGTCTTGCATGCTCAGAGATGCTTGCCAATTGCTATTTCATGGCACGTTTTACCCATTTTACCTAATTGTTATGGTATTTCTACAATGTTGACAGTTTAAGTTACTCGAGCTGTTGGAGTAGGCAAAGATTAATTGGTCCGCCAAGTTTGGAGGAGATTGATAACGCCGTGTCGGAGGAGGTAGCAGCCAACAAAAAAGTCTCTGTCCTTTGAATTATAATACATACCTATTCTAATACTACAACTAATAGTAATGCTATCATTTTTTTGATTTCTTTCAGATGACAATTACACTTGGAGGGACGGAGGCAGCTAGAACTATAACAACTTTGGCCGAGATATCTAATCATCCTAACTCTAATGCAATTCTACAATATGTAACGAGAGAAACAGAATCTTGTTTGTACTGGGCTCAGCTTTTGGAGTCGTTATTGGAAAAAGAGAGTATCAGACTCATTTATGCACCCACTCACAATGTCAAAATAGATCCGAAGTTGTTTGGCGACGTTGCGCAGAGGTTGAACGATGGAAAAACAATACTGGCGGGCATCCATCAAACTAGCGGCGGCGATCATGCGTTTGCCATTGAGCCTCTTGGTGATGGTAAAGCTCGCATTCTTCATGGCTGGCAAGATTCTCACCCATTAAGGCCTGAACAATCAATGCCGATTGAAGAACTATGCGATACATTGAAAAGCTTGACCAAGTTGGACCACGTTAATGACAAACGTCGGCTTGAAAAGGCACTTTGCAAGCTGTTCGGGAAAGATCATGCTCGACTGGAAAACAACGTGGTAAGACGAAAATGTTCTTTTACCTCGATAGTTGAAGGAGTACCAAGAGAATCACTCACATGTCCTGCGAATAGGGCAAGGCTAAGAGGCCTTTCCGAAGTTATAGCACCTCCTGAAAGGGCAATATTGAGTGGCAGCAGCGTCAGCAGTCGCAACAGCGGCATCAGCGTCAGCAGACGCATCAGCGGCAGCAGCGTCATGTCCGTAGATGATTTTGCAGCAGCTGGAGGTAGAGGGAATAGGCTCAGTGGTGTAAAAATGGGTACAGCTTATGGCGCAGGTTTTGGATTTGTGTTGGGTGCAGGAGGTGCATTGTATTCTGGGGAGGACTGGAAGGACGTAGGCCTGGCAGGTCTTAAATCTGGTCTAGGAGGAGGTGCTGCGGGAGGTGTTGCAGCAGGGGTTATCGAGGTTACAACGCCGACATTTGTCAAAGCAGGGGCTTCAGTTGTCCGATCTAATGCCGCTGCTGGAATTGCAATGTTTGGTGTACTTGCAATTTGGGACGTGACTGAGTGGAAAATGAATAAGATCACACGTGTGGAGCTACGTAAACGTCTTGCAGAGGGCGCAGGAGCAGCAGGAGGTGGTATAGTAGGCGGTGCTGCTGTAGGTGTGGCTGGAGGAATGTTGCTTGGTCCCCCTGGTGCTTTAGCAGGAGCAGTAATTGGAGGTGCTGCTGGTGGAATTGGAGGGATGTTTGCTGGCAAAAGCATCGACTATGCTATATGGGATGAAGGCGAGGATGCTGTTATGAATAGTTATGAATTTTTCGGATGGCATGATGTGGTCCGGAATACAAGGCCTAAAAAGAATCCAAAGGAAATTGGAAAAGCCTATGCAGAGAAGCTCAAAAACAAACCAAACAAAATGGGACAGACGGATTGGAATAACGTATGCGTGGGGACATTCATGATTCTAGCTAATGCAATGTACCCTGTCTTTCAAGATCTAATCAAATTGGCAAATAAGATGAGGAGAAATAACAGCAAAGCGCTCTCTGCTATTGCAACACTTGTTTGTGAACAATCGCAAATTAAAGAAGAATAAATGGTCAGTATGTCCTACGTGACCCAATAGAATCGAGTGGTCGGCCTTTAAACTTTTGTCCTCTGCAGTTCTAAGAGTTCTTTTTAATCGTAATGCTTTGTTTAATAGGCCATAGGCCTATAGCTCGAAAGAGGTTTTGATACCAGGATTTGTTGTACACTTATTGCACTGTCTTCAATCAGATATTTGAACTTCACTTCTGTGTAGCTAGTACAATATGAGATGTTCATTCACTCATAAGGAGTCATTTGAGATGTCATTGACCGTCTTCTACTAGTTGTCTATATGTATTACTAATGTACTCTTCTTGCTATCGGGTCTATGTAATGTCTCCTCTCATCTGCTTTAAGTCGTTTCAAAACTTCGTCAACGACACTGGAAATAAGGAAATGGCCGAGATTTTGATTTTGATTTTCTTTTCTTTTCTTTTGCATTCATGTAAACAGTTTTTCGATAACAATAATAATATAAAGAAAAATGAGTATTTTTCTGAAAATGAATCATAAATAAGCAAAAACATAAATTGTTATTTTGAAAACGAAATGACAAACTGCTATCAAAACTAAATTTCCTCAAACATTATAAAACATTATAAAATTATTTGCGGAAGAAGAACTGTCATTGTAAGCGGATTGCTTGATAAAACGACAGCCCCAGACAAAACTCATGAAATATATTAACACGTTTATTGAAGCAGAAACGGATAGGTAATTCAAAGTACAAATTTTGATGATGATGATATTGACAATGCAGAAGAGGATTATGATGATGATGGAGATGATGATGATGGCAGGGGCGGATCTAGCTTTTTGCCAAGTGGGAGGGGAGGGGGGTGACCAAAACAAACTCCAAAAATCGCGCCGTTTTACTTTTTTTTCTTCATTTGGCCGCCCAAGGGGAGGGGGGGGGGGGGGTTAAACCGCCGAAACACCTCTCCTCCTAGATCCGCCCCTGGATGACGATTTGTTATTTTATCATATCATTGAACTAAAGCCTGGTCAGTTGGATGTCCTTTTCTAAAACCATACTGATTTAGATTTAGGAAATGAAAATTATCTAAAAACTTATAAAGCCTGTTGTAAATAATTTTTTCTAAGATTTTGGATTTGCTGGGAAGAATAGAAATAGGCCTGTAATTACTAATTTCGTTAGGATTGTCTTTTTTTAATACAGGATTTACCTTAGCAATTTTCAAGGACTCGGGACATTTCCCGGTATTAATTGATAGATTAAAAATGTGAGTTATAGAGCAAGCTATAAAGTGTACGACTTCTTTAAGAAGGAAAGCACCAATTTTATCGTGACCCTATGATTTACTTAATTTTAGATTTTGTTGTTATTTCATTAGGATCAGTGGGATTAAAAAACAGTGATGAATTTGAAGGTTCAGGAAGAAATGTAGTGAATTTTGTGTTCGGTGTATTAAGTTTATTCGCTAAATTAGGTCCTATGTTTACAAAATAAGAATTAAAGGTATCGGCTATATCTTCAGACTTTATAACTGTATCATCTATTATAAAATTATTATTGGGCATTTGTTAAGTTTTTTTTCTTCAATCAAATCATTAATAATCCCCCGAGTAGATTTTTATATTTGATTTCACTCTATTAAGTTTGTCGAAATAGTACATGTTATGAGAATTTCAAGTTATGTTAGTTAATTTATTTCGGTATATTCTATATTTGTTTTTGTTATGAATGGTTGAGTTCGTTAGATAAGTCTTATACAGTTTATTCCTCGTGTGTATCGATTGTAGAATTGCTTTTGTTATCCATGGCATTTTACAACGCTTATTTTTTCTTGTTCGCAGACACTAGAGGAACATTTTTGTCATAATATATCTGCAATTTCGTATTAAAAGTTCGTATGCTATATCTGCATTTGATTCATTAAAAACGTCCAACCATTCTTTTGTTGCTAGATCACTTTTGAACGATTCAATATGTTGGGTTTTTTTTTCTGTACATGTTTGATTTAACTGACTTTTTCATTATAATTTCATTATTATATATTAAAAAAATTGGCAAATGATCAGATATATCAGAATATATTAATCCACTGGTAATTTTTTTCATTAAATATATTAGAAACAATGTTGTCTATAAGGGTTGAAGATTGACCGTCAATTCTGGTTGGTTCATTTATATGTGAATAACAACTATTAGAATAGGTAAATATGAAGAAGTGTACTATGAGATAAAAAGGTCTAGGTTTAAGTCGCCCATGAAGTATAAGTGTTTACCTTCCCCTGTATGAGTGTAAAGGCATTTATCAAGATCTTCAAAAATTACAAAATTTTGACTATGAGGGGGTCTATAGATTAATCCGACGATTATAATTTTTGTTTGGATTAATGATTTCTAAAAATAATGAATCACTTTGTTTTAACGATATATCTTTTCGGATTTTAAATTGTAAATGTTCATTGATATAAAATGCGACACCCCTCCTCCTATTCCTTGGCGATCTAGTCTGATCAATGTATAATTTTGCAAGTTAAATAAATTAGGCGAAGTGTTAAAAAGCCAAGTTTCTGTGACACAAATAATAGAAAAGGGAAAATTATTTAGAGTATGGAGCAATTTTTGCAGAGAATCAAAAATGTTGCTTAAACTTCTAGCAAACTGACTGAAGTAAACTAAATTTATGTTGTGTTTTTTGAAAACTTGAACTAAATTCATCGGTTGTATAATAATTTCTATCAGAGGATACCTTGTTTGTATTGAAAATGGATAACAGGTCTACATCATTATTATTGAACACTGATTATTATTACAAATTTATTTTGATTAAAGGTATAATAACTTGTTTGCATGTAAAGTTTCTGTGTCGCTCTAGTATGATGGTGGTAGTGATCATGGGATGAAAAAAGAATTGAATGAAGAAATAATGAGTAGTGAACATGAAATGCATAAAATAAGAATGTATGATGATAAGATCCTAAAGCGTTTACTAAATGATTAACTTTCATAATGATAAGCTCACTTATCTAATCTTTGAGCATCTCTGGGATGGTAAACTCAGAAATAACATATCTTGTATTTGCTCTTCAGTACCCAACTCATCTTATAGCAGTGGCGGATCAAGGGAGGCCCGGCCCCCCCCCCCCTAGGAAGAAGAAAAAGGACAAAAATGTTTTTTTTATTTTTTTTATGTGCTCTCCCCCCCCCCCCCGCCCCCGCAAAAAAGAGAGAGAGAGAGAGAAGGAAAAGAAGAGAAAGGACGAAAAGACGAAAAGAAAAGAAGGGGTATCAGTTGCAAAAGCCCTTGCCTCCCCACCCCCCCCCCCCCCCGCCCCCGCTAAAAAAAAGAGAGAAGGAAGGAAAAGGAAAAAAGGAGAACTAAAAGGGACCGAAAAAGAGGAAGAAGAAACAAGTGAAAAGAAGAGGAAATATATCATTTGAGGTTAATCCCGCCACCAACGTGTGGAGAAGGGTGGGGGTCGAAAGGACCTTGCCCCCCCCCCCCCCATCAAACCTAAAAGAGAGAGAAGGAAGGAAAGGGAAAGGGAAAGAGGAGAGAAAGGGAAAGAAAAAAAAGAAGAAAGGTAGGGGAGATCTGTTGCGATTTTTCCGCCAACAAAGTGTAGATCAGGAGGGTGGGGGGGGGGGCGTGGCACTGGCGTACTGATCGGGTAGGGGGCTCGGGGGAAATAAAATATAAACGTGGTTTATTTCTAATTCCATAACGGTGGTTTACACATAATGCTGAAATGACATAATTTTCCGAGATTTTTCCTCATTTGTTAGTAAATTATACTTTTTTATGCGTTTGTTGCAAAATGACAAATTCCTAAATTTACAGCCAGGTTTTGAGATGCCTACATGTCAGGGCCCGCGGAATGTCGGGGTTCCCCCCCCCCCCCCCTTCCCACTTTTTTGAAAAAGCATATTAAAGAGAAATAGAAAGAAAAAGAGCAAGAAAGAAAAAATAGTTAACTGCCAGTGTCACAACAAAATATGGTATAAAAAAAATGCTCATCTGACCGTAATTAAACGCCTAAAACCCCTTAGCTTCCGGGGGCTCCGCCCGCTGGACCTCACGGCAATCAGTGTCCTGCCAGTGTCACAAATGAGGTATAAAAAGATGTTCATCTGACCGTAATCAAATGCCTAAAACCCCTAAAATTCCAGGGAATCTGCCCCCTGGACCCGGCCTAGGGCCCTAAGGCGGAACCCTGGATTCTAATATGACGGTAATTGTATGCCTAAAACCCCTGAGCTTCTGGGGGCTCTGCCCGCTGGACCTCACGTCGATCAATGTCCTGCCAGTGTCACAAATAAGGTATAAAAATATGTTTATCTGACCGTAATCAAATGCCTAAAACCCCCGAGATTTCGGGGGTACCGCACCCTCGACCCCACCAGGGCCCGTAAGGCGGGTCCCTGAATGTTTTTCTGACCGTAATTTAGTGCCTTAATCCCCTGAGTTTCCGGGAGCGGACAAGGTATCAAAATATCCACACACAAAAAACACCGGCCAAAGAAAAAGAAGAGGGCGTAGGAAGAAAAAAGGAGCAGACAATTTTTTTTTTTGAAATTCAGACAAGGATTAAGAGTCGAGAACGGTACAACGAATCGTTTTCTTTCTTTAATAATTTTAATGAAACGTCAAAGCTTCCGCGCTTCGCACAGGAGGGGAGGAGACTGAATTCAGACAAGGATTAAGAGTCGAGAATGGTAATACGAATCGTCTTGTTTCTCTAATAATTAAATGAAATGTCAAAGCTTCCGCGCTTCGCGCAGGAGGTGGGGGAACTGAATTTAGAAAAGGATTAAGAGTCGAGAACGGTACAACGAATCGTCTTGTTTCTCTAATAATTAAATAAAATATCAAAGCTTCCGCGCTTCGCGCAGGAGGTGGGAGAACTGAATTCAGAAAAGTCGAGAACGATACAACGAATCGTCTTCTTTCTCTTATGATTTAATGAAACGTAAAAAGGAGGTGGGGGAACTGAATTCAGACGAGGATTAAAAGTCGAGAACGTTACAACGAATCGTCTTCTTTCTCTAATGATTTAATAAAACGTAAAAACTTCAGCGCTTCGCGCGGGAGGGAGGGTGAAATCGCCCCTCACTGCATCCCCCAACCCATTACGTCAATGCTGGTCACCATTACGTACCGATATTTGGCTCTCATAATTTCAAATTTGGTCCCCCCCCCCCCCCCCCCTAAGAAATCCTGGATCCGCGCCTGCCTCATGAAATGGTCTCCTGTCCTCAAATAATCAAATAAACAATTCAAATGTGGTTTATTTCTAATTCGATACCAGTGATTTATAAATGTTGTTGAAATGGCATAATTTTTCCCTGAGCTTCCGGGGGCTCTGCGCCCTGGACCCCACCAAGGGCCCTAAGGCGGCCCGTTGATGCTCATCTGATCGTAATTTAATGCCTAAAACACCTGAGCTTCTTGGGGCTCCGTCCCCTGGATCCCACTCCAAGAAGTGACCTGCATGCCAATAAGGTATCAAAATATGCTCATCTGACCGTAATTAAATGCCTAAAACCCCTGAACTTCATGAGGCTCCGCCCCTTCATCACCGACGGGGTTGTGCCCCTGGACCCAGAGGCGGCGGAGCCGGGGGGGGGGGGCAGGGGGGGGGGGGCACAGTGCCCCCCCCCCCACTTTTTCAAGTACCCAAAAAGTGCCCCTTTTTCCATGGGAAAAGTGCCCCTTTAACTTTGTAAGAAGCGCCCCTTTTTACATAAAAAGTGCCCCTATTACTTTGATATGTGCCCCTGTTAATTTTTAAAAGTGCCCCCTCTCCTTTCCACCTCTGATATGTGCCCCTTTTATTTTGACACGTACCTCTTTTCCCAGACAAGTTCCCAGTTTCCTTTGCAATAAGTGTCCGTTTTCCATTCTCATAAGTGCCCTTTTTAATCTCTAGTAAGTGCCTCTTTTCGGATACGAGAAGCGCCCCTTTTCTCTGATAATTGCCCTATTCAAATCTTAGAGGTGCCCCTTTTACTTTGACAATTGCCCCTTTTCCTTTGTAAGAAGTGCCCCTTTCCCTTTTAATAACTACCTCTTTTTAACTCGGATAAGCGCACCTAATATTTTCACATGAGCCCCCCTTTCCTTTCTAATAAGTGCCCCTTTTCCTTATGATAAGTGCCCCCATTTAACAAAGAGGCCTTCGCCTTTTCATAAATGCCCCTTTTCACCTCATGAAAATAGTCCTTTTTCATTCTCCTACTAGTGCTCCTTTTCATGTCTGGTAAATGACCCTATTCAATTCTGAGAGACAATCGTTTTATTTTGACAAGTGCCCCCTTTTCCTCCTGATAAGTGCTCTTTTCATCTCTAATAACACCCCCTTTCCTTCAACAAATGCACATTTCCCTTTATTATTAGTGCCCCTCTTTCATTCTCATAAGTGCCTCTTTCATATATGGTGTTTGCCCCTTTTCAGGTGCGATAAGTGCCCCTTTTCACCTCTGATAATTAACATTTTTTAACAATGATACGTGCCCCTTTTCCTTTCTTATGAGGAACTTATCCCTTTTTCATAAATGCCCCTATTAAAATCTGATGGTTGCCTCTTTTCCGTCGACAAATGCCCAATTTCCATTCTCATAAGTGCCTTTTCATCCCTGGTGAGTGCACCATTTTCACCTCTGATAATAACCCTTTGTACTTTGACACGTGCTCCTTTTATTTTCTAATAAGTGTCTTATCCCTTCGATAAGTGTCCCCCTTTCCTCTCATCATTAAACGTGCCCCTAATTTCAAGCGACTAAGAGCAATATCTCCCAAAGCTCGCTCGCTACGCTTGCTCACATTTATAGATGTTATAGTTATGTTACTTATCAAAGGTCTTTTCAGTTTGCTGTTATGAAAATGTGCTTATTTATAACCCGATGAGGATTAGTTTTTTCCTCTTTATAAGATGTATTTTTCGCACTGTGACCTCACAAATCTTATATTTTTCCTCGCTCGCACATGATTTGTTCGACTATCACACCCAACTGCAAGGTATGATGCTTTAAAAAGCAATATTTTATACGATGTATAAAGAGAAACAAATATTGAAATCATCCCTGATAATGTAATCAAATTTTAGGGGTATATACCAATGTCTAAAAATTGTTTATTTTCGCTTTGAGATTTCCCTTTTTTCTCAGAAAGTGCCCTTTTTTGTTGGTGCTCCCCCCCCCCACACTTTGGAAGTCGCTCCGCCGCCTCTGCCTGGACCCCACGCCAATTCACGCTACACTTTGCTTTGCTTTACTCTACCTGATCGAAAATGCTTTAGTTAAGTTTTCGATGTTGACGCCGCCACAGGAAAAGCGGCGCCTGTCTCCTTTTTTCTACGCAGGCGAGACAAAAAAGACGACTCAGAACGCTCAGAAAAAAGCTCAGTTTCGGCGATGACGCATTTGACCTCACTGCAGGCGCCTCTCTGGTGAAAAGGAGGGTGATTTAGGCATTAAAATGTCTTTAAAAAGGCAAACTTTGATATTAATTGGGGAAAAAAAATATATATTTATCCGAAAAATAATATGCACTGGATAATCCCAGTACGTGTCTGGCAATTTCGTCATTCCTAATTATGAAGTTATCAAATCAGACATGCCCGCAATGACGTCAAATGCGTCATCAAGTCACGTGACCGCATTACCTTTTTTTCGAGGGGCGTAGCCCAGCAAGCGTGAGAACTGTGAAAATGGATGGTTATTATCATTTTTTGGTCAATAATTTAGAGATTTTTCAATCAGAGGCTGGAATATTAATAAGTAGAGGTGTATTCATGCTTTGAAAGGCTATGGTAGTTGGGTTAGAGTGGCCGTAACAGTAAATTTAGAGCTTGGTGAAACTTTCTTTTGATAAACTTCCCTTGAAATCGGGTTTGAATTGGAAATGGACTTTGGTATTTTTATCGGCGTAAGGATGACCCAAAGCGGACACTATTTTTTTGGTTTTTTGGTCTCAAAATTTGAAAATTTGACATTTTTCTTCGTTGGGGGTGGGGGTTAGGTCACCTTTTTTAGGTTAGCTGTGGGTATAATATTTTTTTTTTAATAATTTAAAAACAAAAACAAAAACAAAGGGGGGGGGGGGGTTTAGGTTTTTTTAGGGGGGTTTACACACATAAAAAACCAAAGGGGGGGAGGGGGGTTTAACCCCCAAAACACCCCCCCCTGCGTACGCCCCTGGTGGTCATACAGGTTCTTGCAAATGTAACCCCCTCTCTGGCAGGCAAAGTCAAACCAAAGAGGTGTCAGAACATGGCCAAAATCTATATCGGCATACTGTTCATTTAGTCACTGATTTAAAACTAATGAAAACAGAAAAATAAAAAGCTTTGAAAAGGCAAAAGTCAAATACTTTTATGCAATGAAATATGTTTTTACTCATAATACCTTACAACATACAGGTATCCTAACTATACACATTAACAATGGTTAAGTATGTGTACATTGTTTACATAAATCAAATGTGTCTCCCAAAGTGAACTCATTTAGGTTGTTTTGTTCTAATAAAGATAAAAAATAACTATCCATAATAATACAAATGATGCACGCAAATGAGTTCATAATACGATCTATCCGCACTCAAGTTGAGGCTGTATGCATCCATCGTACAAAGATGTCAGGTTGACTACAATAGGTGCACAAAAAGACTCAACAAGAGCAGATAGATCATGTAGTGAAAGAATGATAACATGCACTCTTTGTTTTATGCAACACAACTCCTAGATCCTTATTCAAAATTATTTTGTGTCATTATCGCTGACGAATGAATCCCAAGTATAAAAGGTTTAAAATTTGCGCACACAGTGCATTTACCTATAAACGTGTTCAGGAACAGTGCTATGCAAGTATAGGTTGACACACAGTCAAAGCGCACTAAATTCTACGCGCACTGATGCGCATCGCGTACTTAAAAATCGTTGGATAGGACTGGAAACTACTGATACTGATGATCCACAGCACTTGTGTGGCGCCATTTATCTGTTGCAAACATTCACAGGCGCGAGCTCCTCCAATAGTCATGGACTACAGATTTACTTGAAAAGATGGGTTTTGAGGCCAGATTTAAAGCTTTCTTGCCTGTCGGTGTCGCAAGGGAGGCTTCCTCATGAACAAACACGGGATAGTCTCAGTAAATGACTTAAACGTGACCGTGTTAGACCAATCATATGATTAGGATCTAGGAGTGAGTTGTATAATCATACAATATATAACCTACCAAATCATAGTCAAAGAGGATGTGTGAATAATGCAATTAACGGTTTTCTCTGTCTACCAATGCACGTAATGGTACATACCCGCAGGATGTGTTTTATACATGTACATGTACAAGATTTTGCTTACTTCAAGCATTGAACATCAATAAATGTCCTTTAATTGTTTTCAAGAGTAATTTTGACCCTTGACCCTTGAAAATGATAGACTGTACGTACCAATTCAAATCATTGTGCATCCTTGACATTTCAAAATAAATATATACTACACAGTTAACTTATGGGTAACACATTACAATCACAATAATGACAATGTATTTAATACATTTACTAGGATAATTTCTAAAGGCAACATTTCTAGGGATATTTAATTTCTCAACCAACTTATTTATTTATCGAATATTTATGCAAGCCAATTTAATAAACTGTTGTATTGACAGATACTCTCTAAGTCGAATTCATGTAACTCCATTAAATACTTTTTTAACGAAAGGTCATCTTGAGGACATAGCACCACAGGTTTGCCCTACATGGCAACAACTAATCTATGCAAAATGTAGTTTATCCCTCGAGATACTGTACCATTATGGATTGGAACTAAGGGTTTTGGAGAGAAACATGCATAAATTGAAATACAAGTACGCATGTAGGTCTATTACATTGACATGTATATATTGCCAAATCATGGACCGTTTAGTCTCCATGCAAGCATATAAACAGCCCTTTTCCGTATATATAGTAAACAAATTTTGCATACATAGGTCTTGGTTAAGAGCCTCATCACAGATAATCTCGTTCACCTTTTATGAATAAAATATTTTAAAAGACGAATACTTATAAAACTCCAAAGATAACAAACATTGTATGTAGTCTGTGCAGAGCCAGAAGGGCGTTACAGGAAGATGGTTGTCAGATTTCATGTGCAACAGGACATAATTGGCCGACACTAGACTTTGGTGTGCAAATTCCGCACACAGCAAAGCCGAAGTCCCATCAATAAATCCCCCCCCCCACCCCCCCCCCCCCCCCCCCCTCCCTCTCCCCCGATTCTTAGAGAGTCTTTGTTTGCGGGAATTAAAATGTAGGATAATGACTTTTCCATAAATGGCGATTGGTGGAAAATGCAGCGCATTACACAAGGCATGTTGGTCATGAAACTGAAGGCTAATCCTGGTGATTGAAACACCTGTTTATTGGGTAAACACCAGAATGGTGTCTATTTTTCCACGAGAACCCACTACTCTGCGTCTTTAAGAATATGTTCAAGTACGTGAGCTACCGACCATGTGGCTTCAAAAAACAGACAATACATGAATGAGCAATACATTTATGGATATTCAAGAAGTACTTTGGTTTGCTGGCCTCATTCTAAACACAGAAGTAACACAGAGAGACAAGTTGGTTTAACAAACTAAGCCAGAAAATGGACCCAGGCTTGATGAAGCCCCATTGAAATGAAGCATGAGAGGGCCTGAAATTGGTACTTGTCATGACCTGAAATCATGATACACAAGGAAAACTAGTATTCCTGGGCCCCCATCTTAAAAAGAGCTGCCATTGATCCAAAATAATCACAAGTCCCCCCAGCAGTCACAAGTTTACAATTTTCCTACCTCTTAAAGGCATCGTTTCACAATGCTAAATCTGAGATGCATGGCTCTACGAGTTATCAGTGTCTGTGAAATGGTGAAATATTGATGCCCTAAAAGAATTGCACTTCAAAAAAATCATGAAGTGCCTCAAAAGAGTAAAAATCTTTGAGTGACCGGTTTTACCATACTCACTTTCCCAAGTGTTTTTGTAGTGTTATAAAAACTGTTAGGAAAACAAAGGATGAAATTTTGATTTCCTATCATAAATATCTTGATAATCAGACAGGCGATCGGCTTGTAAAAAATGGGACTCCTGACCGACCTAAGGGTTTCTAATTATGATTGCAGCATGAGCTAAATCCAGTATTTTGTTTCAGAATCTGAGGCAATGTTACCGAGTCACTTTAAGTGCACACTTGTGGTTGATACCAAATTGTGATAGGTTCTACATGATAGCAACTCTTTATAAGACAGAGGCCGCAAGTCATCCAAGCAATCGCAAACTTAGAGAAACTATCTCTTACGTACAGAGTTGTGATTACTAACAAGTTGCTATTGATTTGAATCAATTGCAACTTTTTACATAAGACAAGGTCTTCAAAATCTGAACAGGGGTATGGTTTCTACACGTTTTCTGCTTTCAGTATCTCAAATACAGTCAACGACAGCGGTCGATACATAACCGGGTATTAAACCACAGGGTTAAACAGTCAGTCCTACATTCCTCTGTTCACTCTCCATTGCTCGTCTTTCAGAGTTTGAGAGTTCTGAATTCCCCAACAGCTGCTTTAATTAATTAATCCACGTCATCAAGATTTGTTGATGTTTGCTTGTCGATCTCCTCATACACCTCCTCCTCCTCCTCCTCTGCCGCCGCCCCTGCCGCCGCCCTATCCTCGTCACCCTCTTTGTCCTCCCCACCCCCGGGCACCCAGAGACCGGAGTCGACGCACCGCTTCATGTGGTAGGTGGCATCCTCAGGTTTCATATTGGCAATACATGCTTGGAGCTGGCCGACGCTCTTCGACTCGAAGCAATCCTGCAGCTCCTGCAAACAAATGTGATAAGTGTTAGTGAAGAAGTAAAGAATAATATTCATATATTTCATACCAAAGTTCATCCATTATGCGGAGAAATAAACATACTTTTATTCTCTAGGGGTTCTGCAAATGGGACATAGTATCTTTAAATGTGTAAAGGTACACTTTTTTGAAAAAAGGGGATCATACTGAAATCCTTGCACAGTTGTTATATTCCACCATCTCTACCAATAAAGAACATCCTGGGGGGTGTTTCACAAAGATCCTAAGTTGAACTTATCTCTAAATTGGACTAAACAATTATGGAAAGCAGTTAGCATCTTTGAAAATATTTTGTAAAAGTTATTTTAAAAGGCATAAAATGTTGATTCAAATCATTCAAATTTTCTATTATCAAGGAGATTTCTCGTTCTTGATGTGGAATTTATGAAAAGTCTAAAATACTTGAATTTTCAATTTCTTTTATTGTAAGGCTACAAATGGCTCTCCATAATATTTAAGTCCAACTTGGAGTTGAGTTCGAGTTTGTAAAACACCCCCTGGAATTGTACTTACTTTTGGCAATGTCTCAAACACTTCAGCTGGATCCAACCCTCCTGGTCCTATTCTTGCTAGCCTCTCCGCCTCCATTTCCTAGTATTTAAATGAAAGTTGTGATAAATGGCAGGTGTTTCACCCAAATTGATTCAGATCATTTATGCCGGCTGCAAGCATGGCATCTTACAACTGCACAATATTTACCTTTTCCATTCACAAGAATTCAAGTCACAGTATATAAGATAAGCATATAAATGTAGAGGGATCCAATCTTGGATGCATTTCATCTCCTAGAAAGTAATGAAATATGCATTTTAAGGCACATTTCATTGAATTCATTTGGCTGCTTTTTGCCAGCTGTGCATTAATATATTGGCCAAATTTTTATTCAATTCCTAACGATCAAGACCATAGAAAACAATATAAAAAGATGAATTTTTGCACTTTTGTCAAGTCAACTTGATCTTCCTATACTCAATGATTTTTCAAGCCAGTGTTCAAGAACTTTGAGCTTGGACATTGCAACGCTCAGCTGCACAAAAAATCTACATGTATATATGCCACATGCACCTGAATTACAGGGGCTATGCTTATGAAGAAGATACTCTCTGCAACTGGGGAGAGACTCAGACGATGGACCACATCTTGCAACGTGCCGGATTGGGTTGCACAGACGAAGACCTGGCCCTTGTAAGTCATCTTTCACATCATTATACAATTTAAGTGATTTTTTTCCATAATTTATTTGGCAAATTTCGGGCTCCCGACACTTTAGAGAGGCTTTAAACATGCTCCAGAAGACAATCTCTCTGCAGTCAATTGCTAACATCCACCTCCAACTCACCCTAGTACTAAGCCAAACATAACATAAAACCAAACTGCAACCTGACACTTTTCCCTAAACATAGGCCTGGCTTCATCAGCTCGAGTTTGCCAAATAACCTGCTATTGTCAGACTCGGGATATTATCCCGAAGCTCAAAATTGCGTCTTCACCAAACCTATACGCTCATCACAAACTAGCTCTGACGGCGCAAACTAGCGTGCTATTTCCCAAATAGCGGAAATATTTTGGAAACAAGACCAAGATTTCTCTGGATATTTTCTCGACCAAATATCCCAGCTAATTGCAACTGCGGGCTGATGAAGACGCAATTTAACTGGTTAGTTTGCGATCGGGATAGTTAAAATAGCGGGTTATGTGGCAAACTCGAGCTGATGACGCCAGGCCTATTCTGACAAAACAAAGCCTGCAGTAAATGTTGGGATACATGTTATGTGTTAGCTGATTTTTAAAGGCATTGGGTAACTATGTCTCACGATTCTGAAACAAAACCCTGGATTTAGCTCATGCTACAATGATAATTATAAACCTTTAGGTCAGTCATGAACCCCATGACTTTTACAAGCCGATTAGCTGATTATTAAGATATTTATGATCGGAAATCAAAATTTCATTTTGCGTTTTCCTAACGGTTTCATAACACTACAGTCTATTGGGGAAAACGAGTATGGTAAAACCAGTCATTCAAAGATTTTAACTTTTTGAGGCACTTCTTGATCATTTTGAAGCGCACTTTTTTAGGCTTCAATATTACACCATATCACAGACACTGATAACTGTCTAGAGCTGTGCATCTCAGATTTAACATTGTTAAACAATGCCTTTAACCTACCTCTTCTGCTTCTCTGTAAGCCTTGTCTATCCTGACCTTTGCTCTCCCTCTCACCCTCTCCTTGAATGAATTCAGCTCATCATCAAAGGCATCCTGGTACTGCTTCTCAGCCTTCTCCATTCTGAGTTTGAATTTGAATTTGAATTTAAATTTATTAACAACAACACATCACAACTAGACATGTAATACTTGTTTGGAACAAGTATAGGTGGGCTGGTCAACTAAAATTTTAAACAAAATAGAGCAAAAATAAAGCGAGAAACTGCTTACAAATTCTTAAAGAACAATATCATGTAGATTCATAACGTGAACTAAAATCACCTTCTATAGGCATAACATGCAAATTATGTCATTTTTGACATGAGGCCTTTAATCGAAATTTTCACTCTAATGACGTCATCAAAATGAAAAATGGTTACTATTGAACTTGTAGAAAATTATCATAGCTACTACATATCGAAATTTTGAAGAAAATTGATCAATATATACAGAGATACAATCAATTTTCCATAAATATGCTGACGTCATAATATGCAAATTCGTATTTTGAGTTCCAAGGCCATTATGATGATGTCACGATACACTTAATGGTCAAATGAGACATGGAATCATATCTCCGACCCATACTCTATCTAAATATGAAAACAAATTGAAAGTCACGGCTCATTCCAAAGAGCTATAATGGATTTTGTATAGGCATGTTTTTGCCCATATATGCTATGTATTAAAAGAGCTCGCGCGCACAGACATTTATCTTGAATTGACGCTCATCTTATTATTAATGGTCATAAAGAAATAAACATGGTATCAAATTCCTCGAAAAAATATGAGAAATATCATGAAAGAAAAAAAAATTGCGATTCTATGTTTTGTAATGGTGTTACACGCGAAAACGCGCACGCATGTGCGTGTGCGCGATTTTTTATAAAATGCTTAAAATGACTTGAAACATATGCAAAATGAATTTGAGACAATTTTGAGCATTTTTAAATTTTGCGCGCGCACTGACGCGCGGACGTACGCGCACGCGCGCGTTTTTTGACCTGAAATTGACCGGACTGATATTGACCTTGATCATGATAAATATGAATGAGAAATAACCTTTGGTTTTGAAGATTATGATCATGAGTTGATTTTCAGAAAATTTCACAAAATGGCGCCTAGATGACGTAATCAGTCAAGGTCAAGGTTAAAAACCTTACCTTGCTTTTTTCATATGCCTATACATATGTGTGCCAAATTTCAAGTTATTTGATTGAGCCATTGTCAAGTTATCTTGCTAACAAAAAAGTGGGTCAAAATAAGAAAAATAAATAAATAATAATAAATAATAATAAAGGCAATTTTAACAAAATTATAAGGTGGTCTGTATTAGATACAGCCCACCTGATAATGACAGTACATTAAATTATGAATAATCATACAATGCAAAGAATAATACTGATACATGTATACATAACATAAGCATACTGTTGATTGAACAGTACCTGTTTTAAAACAAAATTTAGAAATAGCTCTTCATACTATTAAATGTACAAAAGATATGTACACATATATATGTGTATTACTAATATTTAGGTGAAGTTGTTAATGGGAACTAGAAGTTAGCACAAGTGCTAGTTGAGCCTAGTTCCATTCTGAGAGGGGAAAAAACAGAGATGAGGAGAGAAGATAAAAATTGAACGACCACATTCAAGCTACCGTATCCTTTTAGCGATTAGTCTATGACTACAGCCTAGGAGTTGTTTCACAAAGACTAAGATCAAATTTAAGTTGGACTTAACTATGGCAGGCCGTTCTTGCCACTGTTTGCTCTCAACATTTACTGGTACTGGTCTCTCAAGGAACGTACAAATCATGGTCACAAATCTATAGAATTGACATTTTTTGATAATTCATTATTGAAGGAAATAATATCTAACGATCATAATGGTGAGAGCAAACAGTGGCATGAATGGCCTGCCATAGTTAAGTCCAACTTAAAGTCGATCTTAGTTTGTGTAACACTCCCCTGGTAACAAAGTCTACTGCTCTGTCTTATCTGGGCGCAACTCAGACTTTTTTCCCCTTTTGTATGTGTGTGTGTGTATGTGTGCTTTACTCCATAAGTTTCTATGTATCCTCTTTAATTTTGACCTTCTGTTTATTGTATTGTATTATTCTCGAGTACAAGGTGGAAAGCTTCAGTAACGCTACGTAAAGACTTGTGGATAATAAGGACAATTAATGCACATGTATAAACATTGATTCATCCGAAGAAATATGGATTTGAACATGAAGAAGGGCCTCTTGTTCAACATTTGAATTACCAAGTGCTTACAAAAAACAAAAAAATCCCAATATTAAAGCTGTCTAAATTGTTAATGACACATGCACATTGAAAATATTCTGTTTGAAAATCTACTCATCTTGCAGCTTGGAACTTCTGCAAATCTGGACAACTCATAACAAATTCAAAGAAAGTTCCAAGCACATTAAACTTGTTAAAGCGATTGGGTAACTTTGTCTCAGATTCTGAAACAAAATCCTGGATTTAGCTCATGCTGCAATGATAATTATAAAGCTTTAGGTCAGTCAGGAACCCCATGACTTTTACAAGCCGATCACCTCATTATCAAGATATTTATGATTTGAAATCGAAATTTAAAAATTCGTTTTCCTAACAATTTTTATAACACTGTACAGTCTATTGGGGAAAATGAGTATGGTCATTTTCACAGTAAAGGGTGTAACTTTTCTCAAACAGGGTCAAAATTTCAAAATATTTTTTCATAATCATTTCTACTAAAATTAGTACTATAAGTGTCTAAATTATGGATTTTTTTTGGTTCTGGAGCTTAAACTACATGAGAAACCTGGAAAAATAATGAACAACTGTGACAAATATGATAAATTTGAACAAAAACAACATTTTAATTCTATCAACTTAAATGACAACATTTGTTCTTCAAACATAATTCAATTGCAATTTTTCATTTGCTATTCTAATGTACTTAAAGGCTTATAAAGCTTTTTTGGTCAAACTTATTTGGTCTTTAAAAAAATTCAAAGCGCTTGTCAAATTCAAGATAAAATATGACTTTGACATTTAATTTTTCAAATTTACCTATCTTCCAAGAGGGGGAGCAAAATAAAAATTACTCTACAAATACCATTCAGTGAGGGCTAATTACCAATGCAAATTCCAAAGAAATCTCATTTCAAATGAGGAAGTTGAAAATTTCTTATGTGTGTGTTTCGGAGGCTTCAGGTTAACAAAATGCCTGTTTTGGAGGCTTCAATCATGTTAACATAAAATGTTGTCCATTACTTAGGTAACATATTAATAAAAATTCAACTTAAACTGTTAATGATATGTTAAATTACTAATATAACACCTAAAACATTTGTTTACAGAGTAAAAATACTTGTTAATATAAAGTACGGTACATGTATGTTACAAATTATCTTTACTTAATACGATGAGTTTTTTGTTCAGTACGCGAACATTGCAAAGTCACTTAATAGAATCCATGAAGATTTCAAATCTGTGCTGATACTCAGGGAAATATATTGTCAAGTATGTAATTTCCAAGGAAATCACTCTTCTCATATCAAAGTTGAAACATTCAGGAAACATATACATGTATAGGATCAGTTCAAACTAGTGTTTCGGAGGCTTCAAACATGTTAACACACTATATTGTCAACTACAAAGGCAATATACAAAGCGAAATTTAACCTTACTTTTGAAGATTTGATAAAATGTTGAACTGAAAGTAAAGTACTTAAAATAATTGTTCACATAGAAACCATTTATGTTAATTCATAGCAATGTATCATTACCCTTCACTTGCGTTTTTGTCATCATTTATTCTTAGTGCAAAGAATTAAATTTCTGCACAGTGGCTTCCACAAACTTGTTTGTTATGTGTTATAACATTTACACAGACATTCATATTTTTGAAACCAATAGCATGGTAAGTATTTACAGGTTTTTGTCCTGGAACACAATTGTGTTCTACTTCTTATTTCAAAGAAATTTATCTGCCAACATGTCCAGTTCTCCTTCTTAAAAATTATAAAGGTAAGCTCTGCCGGCTGGGGTAGGGGTCCTGGTTGGTAGAGTCATCTTCTGTATTACATCTTTTTTAGGCTGATGGGCTTCACAGTCCTCTGTAAATTCATACAGACCATTGCTGTTCCGGCGCATGAATTTGAATTTGACTTTGACATTGTCATCAATCACAGCTTTTACCTAGTAGCAAAATAAGAATATATAGCAAATACAAACTTTCATTAAAACACAGAAAAACAGCTTTCAGAATCCATTTCACTTCCTTGAAATATCTCACAGTCCCGTATTTAATTCCATTAACCCTGTTAACTTTGTTCAGTACCACAACACCTGCTCATATATATTTCAGAAAGATCTTTTGTCTAAGTATTTCTCAAATAAAGAAAGTTGATCCTGTTAAATGTTTTTTTAATAATCCAAAATCTAACATGGGTAATACTTACGAGAGCCATGAAAACCACCCCATTTGAAGTCCTGCTGCTAGATGAAGGTGCATCAAAATATATGGCCACATAATCGCTCACATTGATCCTGCAATTGGAGAAGAAAATAGGAAATTAGCAGTTTGTATTGCACAGAACAATGTTAATACATATATCTGAGCTTGGACACTAAAAAACAATCATTTTGTTTGATTTTAAAAGTACATCTTGAATGTATATTTGCATGTGCATTACATAATAATTTATTATTTATCCATATGTTGTTTAAGAATTACCGTAGTTTAGTAGTCTATACGGGCACCATCACTAAGGATGCTTAATGTGTACATTACACAAATCTTTAAGTACTAATTAATGACAGACTTGTTTTTATCTGTTTTGACCATGGATTTGCAGGAATAACCTGTTCAAAATTATAATTTGTACAAGGATTTCATTCCTTATTACTGTTTTACCATTGTGCATAGCCATACATGTAGACCTGTGTATGTACACACATGTATATCAGGAGTCTAATTTAAACATTTGGTACTGAGGCAAACCTTAAAGGTCAGGTGACATCCAAATATAAGTTGATTCATGTTTATGTGCAGGGCTGCATACAACTAATAATTTGTTATAAATATATTTCATAGATTTTTAAATATTTTACAATTATTTTCTCAGACCTGCTAAGCTCCACCCTAAATAAATGTTCCAGATTTCATTCATCTATCTGTTAATCATTAGTGAGCTAACAAGAAAAATTGTTATGTAACTTTCTCCAGCTCAGCACATGCTCACAAATACCTCCACGTTACCTTTCTTTTACTGGTGATGCTACACCACTTCTGACATAGCAACTCGTATGTTGGTATTGTATGGTCTATTGTAAACAGGTGATCAGCTATAGTTAAGCTAAACATACCACTGTCTCTTGTTAGCTCACTAATGATTTACAGATGATGTCACAAGATAAATGAGATTTGGAGCATTTTTCTAGGCTGCACATCAACAGGAATCGAGCTATATTTGGATGTCACCCGACCTTTAAAATCACAAACATTGAGTATGATAAAGGTACATGTACAATGTACAATACAGATCGTAACTAGGCCTCATTATATTTTTAGTGACAAATCTAAACTTTAAAAACTTTCACACATCAGTTCCATTACAATGACCCATTAAAAAAAAAGTACGGTACAAGTTAAGTAATTTAAGGACAAAATATACAGTTCTTACCTCTATATTCTTGTGGATAACAGTAAGGAAATGAGAGAACTGTCTGTAGTGTTCATGCCTGTCTGGAAGAGATGCTATCTAGTATCAGATGTTGCTAGCACATGTTGCTGTAACCTTGTCAATATCTTCATGATCTTCATGGTCTATTGTCGTGGACAAGGTCCGAAGTTCGAGTGCTGCCGCACTTTGGCAAGACATTAATCTACATTTGCCACACTCGACCCAGGTGAGGTAAATTGGGTACCTGGCAGGAATTAATTCCTTGAAATGCTTAAGCACCGTAATGGAAGCCATGCTAAAGCCGGGGTAATAATTTCCAAATTTGGAAGCGCATAGAGACGTTCAATATGTGCTACACAAGAACCGAATATTATTATTATTATTATTCCATCGTCTTAAAAGGGGTTGTACACACTGCTTCCCAAACATTTCTAGAGGGTTCTTTTCCCACTAAATTTCTCTAGGGTTCTTTGCCCACTAAATTTCTCTCCTGCTGTTACAAATGGTCTTTGGATGGCATGGCCTATGCCATTTGATCCTAAGGGGTTGGCAAAGACCATGATACATGTGGTTAACACTAAATGAAGCCTCCGAAACAAATTGGATAAAAATTATGGATGTCTTATAATTTGGGAAAATATAGTGATTCATTTTAATACTTTATATATTAAAATATTCATAAAGCTTGGAAGATTTATATGTATAAACTTTTTTATTATTTGGTGAATGATTCTTACATTATCAAGGTTTGAAACAGGTGAATACTCCTAGTACTGGTGTAAAAAAAATTCTGAAATACTGACTATTTGTAAATCATTAAAAATATAAAAAGCCAATAACATCTAACACATTCCTGTACTTTAATAGACCAAAACCAAACATTCAAAAGGAAAACTGTAAACAATACCCTATCTATAAAACCACAATAGCCAAAAATATGGTGTTAACTACAGTTTGAAGCCTCCGAAACAAGTTTTTTTGGTTATTAGTAAGTCCTGAAAAAAATTAACTGGATATCTATTTACTTTCAACTTCAAGGGAGCCTGCACATCCTAACCTATGATTGCCATGCAGATTTAACATGAAACACATCGGTCTAGGTATTTAAAAAATGAAAAATAATCTTTTTGCTGTTTCGGAGGCTTCAAGTGTTTCGGAGGCTTCAAGTGTTAACGGAAAGTTTGTATTGTCTGTTATTCTTTAACAGTGGGGAATATCTCAGCTATTTTTTGACAAGTGATTTAGGGGTCCTAATGCTACATTTTGATATAATGATTGGATAAGTTCCTATATTCATATTTGTTCAAGCGGTCTGAATAGTTTGTTTCGGAGGCTTCAATTCAGCTAACGGAAAAATGGCGCGACTCAGTCAAGATTTTAAAAAATTCTTACAAGCAACATGATCAGACAAATTTTGTCATTAGTTGGAAGTATAGATATCAAGTGTTATATCAAGAACAAATGAAATGGTAGAAAGCACTTTTCAAACTAGAGCTCTTGCTATGAAGTTTGTTAACTATTGTTAACGGAAAATGAAGTCTCCGAAACGACAAATTACAACACTCTGTTCTCAAAAATAGATGAGCCGTTACAGTCTAAACTTCTTTGGCACTTTTCATTGAACATCTAACTTCACATTCTGCATAACAAATACCATCCTCACTGTTCCTGAAAAAAATGCAGGGCTTTACAAAAATGTCTATGTATTTTGTGTACATCAAAAGGGTCACATTTAGGGTACACATGTGCCTGCCAAAATTTAACGAAGTAATCCCTGAAGAAGTTTATGCTACCCAAGGTAGCACCCAAGTAGGTTACTCATATGCCAAAATATCTTTGAATTCTGTAGCTTTACGAGATCACTAGAGAATAAAATGTCCAAATTTCAAAGTTACACCCTTTACCGTGAAAATGACCGTATAGTAAAACCGGTCACTCAAAGATTTTTACTTTTTTGAGGCACTTCATGATCATTTTGAGGCCTCAATATTACACCATATATCACAGACACTGATAACACGTAGGGCCATGCATCTCAGATCTAACATTGTTAAACGATGCCTTTAAGGGTTACAACATAGAAGACTCTACGGAGAGAGCCTGGATAAAGACACTTACTTTGTAAAGAAAGGCCTGACGCATGATCTAGGATCACGATCAAGACTCTTGGCCAACTCCAGCAGATACTGCATGATAATGGTCTGGTGGGCCACCTGCTCCATCAAGCCATGTTTCTACAATAAAACAAAAATTAGGGCTCGATTATGAATACCTGTTCATAAAGACCACTCAGAGGAAAAGTGGTCTTTATAGGCAGCTGGTCTTTATATGAAGGTTCCTTTAGTACAGGTTTCAGGCGAAAAAGAAATGTGGTTTCTATAGAAAGGTGGTCGCTAAAGCAGGTGACTGTATTTGGCTCATTGTGTAATCATGCTTCTGTTCACACCGTGACACTAACATTGCCATAACCACTCATGAAATTGCAATCAAGACACTTATATTAACATTTACTCATGAAATTATCAAGCACACCACTCTCAGTATGTAGTCTGCTGTCTCTCTGTAGACCAACACTTCTCACTAACACTACCACCTAACACTAACACCTTCACATTATATGGAACAACACATCTACGCAGTATAATCCCTACCTCTTCTACTTCTAAGTTGATACACCAGATAGCAAGTCAGTTTGCCACAGTTCTTCACAGACCAAGTTAGGATGATCTCTATGACACTACTCACTAAAGGCATTAACACTAACACTAACACCTTCACATTATAGGGGACAACACATCTACACAGTATGATCCTTACCTCTTCCACTTCTAAGTTGATACACCAGATAGCAAGGTAGAGTGCCACAGTTCTTCACAGACCAGGTTAGGATGATCTCTACGACACTACTCACTAAAGGCACTAACACTAACGCTAACACCTTCACATTATAGGGTACAACACATCTACACAGTATGATCCTTACCTCTTCCACTTCTAAGTTGATACACCAGATAGCAAGGTAGTTTGCCGTCTCTTCACAGACCAGGTTGGGATGGTCAACCAGGAATTGCTGAGCATCAGGGTATTTCTTGAACATGCCAAACTGTTTGATCAGCTTCTCGTTCTTCTTAACAAATTTGTCCTGTATTAGAAAACAATAATCATATTAATATGATGTGTTAGATACCGAGTTCTGAAGAAATACAAACCAGAGAAGGTTCAGATAACTAAGTTATATTTTATGTACTGCAAATATTGTCATACCAAATCTATATTTTAAAATTGGACAAGTCATTTGCAAAGTTCTCTACAAATCTGACCAAATGCGCATATAGCTAGACATCTTTGCAGGGACTATAAATCATAGTTTATTCTGCACAATTTTATTTTGTTACTCCACTAAAAATAATATAATAACAGATTACAGCAATAGTGAAAAATCAGTCATCTTGTGTAATGTGTTAAAGGTAAAGACCAGTATTGGAAACGCCCCAATTTCAAAAAATGAAATGCAAGCTCTTATTACCAATCATGTGAAAGAATATGTTTTGAATTATACATGATGATAAAAATATTGATGGGAAACCGCCTACTAATTGATATATTTGGTAAATTAGTGTATCTCTCGCCTGTTGAGAGATACAAATGCACATGTCGCGCACGTGTGTGTAGTCCCATATACATCTTTCTGTGTACAGTGATTCTAACTTTATGAAGACTTGGCCAAATTTCTTATCATTTTGATGATTCCAGAACCTTGCAGTACATCTATGCTAGATGATCAACCTTTTCTGATCGATTTCACAATGTTTCTTTCACAATGCAATCGCATGACCATAACTGGTCTTTAGCTTTAAGGAAGGTCAAATCTAAGCGACATTATTATATCTATTAAAGGTAACTATTGGAACAGTATCTCGTCTTTCTTTGTAGAGGTGTCGTGGTCGAGTGGATATGTCACCGGAATGTGGGTCACAAGGTCCGCGGTACTAATGTCCTTTGGCAAGACGTTAATCTATAATTTTGAGCTTCTGGATAATATCCCAAGTCTGAAAATAGCGGGTTATTTGGCAAACTCGAACTGATGAAGACAGGGCTAATAAATCCAGTGACCAGAGTAATAAAATACTGTTAGGACTTTGGTCAGTTGTAATTAACTGGTTAAGTGCTTTATTCAAATCAGTTATTACTATTATCACAACTCTCCCTCTCTCCCTCTTCTTCTAACTTCTGTTGTGTGCAGCTTTGTTTTTGTCTTGTTTTGTCCTGTCATGTCATTTTGTGTGTCTTGTCCCATCCTGTCTTGTTTATCTTGTCCTGTTATGACTTGTTTTGTCATGTCTTGTCTTATCTTTTTATGTAATTTTCCTGTCCTCTGTGTCCCGTTTTGTCATTCTTTTCTTTTTGTATTTTTTGTTGTTGATTATTTAAATACTTTAAAATAGTTTACGAAAATATGTTATTACCGGTATATTATATCCATTTTATTTTACTGTGATTATTAAGACACTTTAAAATGATTTATGATAATAATGTTCATATTATATTTATTCTTGGGAACCAGTAGGTTCCTGTTTCATTTCTAATTTGATCTTATTTTGTCAACTATATTCTTTATTATGCAAACAATTGTTATATGAAATGAATAAATAAAATCAATCAATCATCTAATTCTTACCATTTTATCTTCCTTCTCCTCCTCTGTCATCTCTTCCTCTGTCTTCTCATATGAGTTGATAATTGTCTTCTCAAAGCCTGGCTTGCTTAGGGTGTCAACGTTCCATGGGGTTTGCTACCAGAGGGTAGAAAGAAACAAAATTATATGAATACAACAATAGACCAGTTCACGGTAAGCACATGTCCCAAATGACCCCGAATATCCACAGATCTTCAAAACATGAGGAGGTCCCACTTTGTACACTTTGTCCCACCATGGCGTTTGCTACCAGAGGGTAGAAAGAAACAAAATAATATGAATACAACTATTGGCCAGTTCACGGTTTACATGTCCCAAATGACCCCGAATATCCACAGATCTTCAAAACATGAAGAGGTCCCACTTTGTACATTTTGAAATAATTGCTCCTACATGTACAGTGATGGAGGTGCTACAGAAATAGCCTTTGTTTCCCCTTTTCAAAGAAATTGTCCACCTGTGTATCATGGAGTCCACTGCTTGTGCATAAATGAATAATGATAACATAACTTTCATGAATTAGTTTCCAGTATTTGTCTCCATGTATTTCACAATTTGGTCTGCAATGACCTTTATCTGCTCTTGCTCATACTGCAACTATGACCTGGCTTATTGCTAAGACAAGCGAATAAACAAACAAATAATCCTAAAAGGGGGATCAAATTATCATTCACAGTTGAAGAAGAAAATCAGAGAAATAAATTGCTAAAATTTGTGATAATAAAAAAGCAGAGATAATCTTTGGACATAGATTAAATATATCAAAAATCTGTTTCACCTTCATTGCTCGAGTGCTGTAGGCCTAGGCTAATTCTACTTGTTAAAGGTAATTCAAAGTTTTGGTATTGGGTCATGGATTTGGTTCAAATGAACACATTGGAAGTATATGCAATCCTACAATATTCAGTGATCGTTGTCGCGGTTGAATCAAGTCTAAAGTTATAAAATTGTAAATAATAAACTCTTTATGCTGTATTGACTGTATAGCTCCCTCTCAAGGTCAAGATATTAATTATGCTATAAAACAATGTTTCTTGACTAAAATCGACCGATTAGCTATTCCCGTTTGGAAATTATATATCACAACTACATGTACACTGTACATATTCTGAGATTTGCATGGTCGCAGCTACCATTGTACGGTCCTAGACACTATTTGAAATTTATCAAATTTACCGGGAGGCGGGAGCACCAGTAAATTTTTATATTGAATTTTTCTCGAAAGCAGAAGTGTTTTAGGGGCTAAATTTTCTAGTGTTTATAAAACATCCGCAGGGGCATCCAAATATATCAAAATTGTAAAGAATCACTATCCACCCAATTTTCAAAATTTCCCAAAACTTTGTATTACCTTTAAGAAACCACTGCACAAATAAAGTTAAATATAAGGTTATGGTTAGATATACATGTAGTTATATCATGAACATAAAGACTTTGTGAACAATAGCAGGGTATAGTAATACTAAAGAAATTTAAAGAGGAAAAGGTAATTTTATTTTATAATATTGACTGGATTATCTTTTGGGAGATACAATGATTTCAGTACTGTAAGTGCAGTATCTCCGGGCTTCTCCCTCAAGGCCAGTTAATATATGGCCACTAAGGTGTAGGCATGGGAGGGTGTCCTATATAATATTTCTTTCTCACCTTGTTTTGTTCTTTACTATTTTTATGTGAGTGATATCTTACCTTCTCCTTCTTTTCGATTTCAGCTTCCTTCTCTCTCCATTTCTTCTCCTCATCCTCAAGTTGTTTCAGTTTGGCTCCAGCCTTTTTAGCTCCTTCCTAATAAAAATGCAAACAAAATAAGACCATTTTGTTACTATGGATTTAAAAAAAAGATTGTTTCTCATGTCAATGAAAAGCAATTGGGGATGAAAAAAACAGCTGTATAAAATAATTAACACTATATGGATACTCCCTTTATCTCTATTATCAAATTACAATTGTTAAGGAGCATACTTTTACAGAAAAGGTCAAGTTGCCTCAAGGTAAAACAAAATAATTTTTTGAAATTTTCTTTTTGTTTTATGTATTAGAGACTTCGGTGGTAAGCGCTTTATAAGTAACATTTGTATTATTATTATTTATAATTTTTGTAATGTTTCTATATTTTATGTAAGTGTGGAAGAGTATCTTACAAAAAATGTCCCCTAAAAAGGATCCCTCTTCAAATGCCGTCATATTCAAAATATGACAAGTAACAGCTAGAGGTTGTGGACCGCGATTTTCATTGAAACATGTACTGAAGGAAAGGAACCTGTCAACAAAGACCACATTTTGCGTTTCCCCTGGGGCGGTCGCTATAGACAGGTTTGACTGTAGTTGCAAAGATTTCGGGTTTGAGGTAAAGCCAAGCTACACCGTACATACCTTGTCTCCTTTTGTTGAGAGATCCTCAAGCAGATGCCTGGTGTCTTCAAGAGCATTCTGAACCCTGAAAATGAAAGAACAAGATTAAAAGTGACAGTCAAAAATCATTTCATTTTGAAAAATTGTAATTATTAAACACAATCGTGCATTGCAATGTAATCTTAATTGTGCACAATAGACGATAACTAGCAATGTACATGCAGGTTTTTAAAAGAATAATTCCTTTTCCTACGTTCACTGAAATCAACTTGTTATTAGAGTAGAGTTTCTCTTAAAACGTGGGCAGAGTTGTAAATCCCCCTCCCACAAGAAATGACAGCACAATATCAAATAAATTATCACCATCCCACACACACACATTTGTTTGTTATTTTGGGGGGAGGGTGCCTTTTAATCGAGCCAAACAAAACATTTACCGGTACCTAAAACTAAACTTCAAAATGCAGGTAATTTTATATCATTTTTTCTTCTCAGATAACTTTTTGAGTAAAAAGGGACCCACCATAAAACTGTGACGACTTTTTTTCATCTTCTTTTCTTTCTTTCTTTCTTGCCTACTTTCATTCATTCATTCCTTCCTTTATTCTTTCTTTGTTACCTCTTTCTTATCAACTCTTTTTGCATGTCACAGAATACCTGTATCATACAACAATACACGGTCTTCACATTTTACATCAGATTTCCTGCCCACATCTTAAAAGAAAACCACCTTTCCACCTACTTCTCTGAGCCCTTCTCCACATCTTTCCTCTCCTTCTTCTGCTCCTCCTCCGTTCTACTCTTGCCTGGTGCCGCCATCTGAACAGGCTGGGCGTGTCGATGTTAGGATGGGTGTCATCCTCATCATCCGACACCTGTCATTCCAGAGAATAAAAGGTTGTAATTGAAAGGGCAAATCACTGATTGGTTGGCACAATATGCAAATTTTAAAAATCCTTGATTTCTTGTTGTCGCGGGCACATTCACTTGGTCAGCTCTCTGTCTATGCCTAAAAACTGGCTCAAGCGACCCCGTTTCGAAACTGACTGACGTTAAAGGTCGGTCCTTGTACCTAAATAATCATTTTTTTTATTGATACACGTACATGTACATGTATGTCAAAGCCCAATTACACACCCAGCAATAGACTTGACAATGTTTCTAATATATTCATTTGTACGGAAGCAGAAAATAATAAGAGATAACAAATGAAAGATTGTAATAGATTGGACCAATAATGTGGGAGTTACACATGTACAGGCTACATGTACATGTTGGTCTACCAAGAATTTACGTAGAGATAGAGGACATAGCCATACTGTAGGACACGCACACAGACGAACTGGAGTGAGTCTCATGTCGTCAAAAAAACAACCCTCTCACCTCTGGATTATTCTTGGCCATCTGGCCATGGGCTTATGCCGAAAGGGTGGGTAGGTTCGCGACGTGTCACGTTGACTTGAACGCGACCATTCGTCCAAAGCCCTAACCGGTTTTGCGCGGTAGTGCATACTTTCTCTTTACCGGTTGAATCGACGAA